>CAMZMU010000066.1:13968280-14218227 GCA_947311845.1 Poa pratensis
CAGTACCAGGTTTACAACAAATGTTGAAAGTGGCAAAAGATACATTTTTCTGATGCTGGGCAGCTGTTAGTACAGATTCCTAGTTGGCTATATATAAGCTGCTGCTTCTGTTGCACAACATATAAGTAATAAGTTACAAGAATGATTCGCATATGACTTGAGCCGGAGGCCGAAAACCAGTATCAGTTCTGAGATGCGCTCTATGATCCTGTAATATCGTGGTGCGTCCCAAACATTATCCTATGTACCCTATACTCTGGACGAGATAGACCAAGAGATTTACTTTGATCTAGACTTCAGTTCATCGGGCCTTGGTTTTTCTGTCTTCTGAAACGATCCATGCAGCTGCAGAAGCAATGAATTGCTAACAACAAAGATGGAGCTCAGGGCCATCAGTCCTCCTGCAAGACACGCACATCAACAAGACGGTGTCATTCTTAAAGTAAGAGCATCTCCAACAGCAGCGCTAAAAACAGCGCGCGCCCAAGAAACCGCCGATATCGCGCGCGCGCACCCGTTTCGGCGTCTCCAGCAGCCCGCTAAAACTCCGCGCGCGGTAAAAAGGGGCCAGCGCGCTGGCCCGAGCGGTACTCCTTGCGCTGAATTTGGGGCGGCCGCTCCACGCGCGCGGTCGAAAGAAAATTGCGCGCGAGAGAGCAACCACCACCCGGAAAATTCCCCACTTCTCCCCCGTCGCCCTCGCTTCGCGTAGCGCCGGTGCCGCCGGCGAAATTCCGCATGGAAGGAAGGCGACTCGAGCGTCCCTCCGACCCCGCCCTAACGTGCGCGACCCCTCTCCCGTCGGCGCCGCCGCAAACCCTAGCGCGAGCGTGACCAACCCTGCCGCCGGCGCCGCACAAATCCAATCCCGGCGTGGGGCTCGCGCGCGGCCTTTTCACGGCGCCACGGCCGAACTCCGTCGGAGCCGTCGCGCAGCGCCCGAGCGCAGCGGCGGAACGTCCTCCCCAAGCGCTCGATTGCGGCGGCGACGACGGTGGCGGCAGCCAAGAAGATGAAGGTGGGCGGCGCCGCTGCGGCGCCAGCGAGCAAGAGAAGGCGACGCCTGCGCCATTGGCCCCGCCTCCGCCACCCGCCACCCGTAGCGCCGGCACCCGCGCCGGAGCCGTCGCTTTTTGCGCCGAGGATGCACATAGGGTGCTTGACAAATTCCTAGGAGGTACTTTTGTCCATCTTGCTTGACAATTCGCTTTGATTCGTCCCCTTACTTGACTATCTTCAACTTATTTGTAGTTTGAGTGATGACGCATATTTCTCAACAATGGGAGTTGGCTCCAACACTTCACATTGGTCCCAAACCAATGAACTACATGACGATGATCATGAATTTGAAGAAGTTGATGAGGATGGAGAGGGTTTGGTTGGTCCTCCGAAAGGAAGGTCGGTCAACTACACCGTGCAAGATGACCTTTTGCTATGCGAGACATACCTAAATGTGTCTTTGGATGCCTCCGTCGCAACGGCCCAAACATTCAACGCATATTGGGATAGGATGAAGGAGTACTATGACACGCACAATAAGATGGAATTGAGCGAAGCAATAGATCACTTCGCTCTCGTGGTCATTGATAAACACCGATTGTCAAAAGTGGGCGGGGCAATGGCGGCGTTGATGCCCTTAACCCAAGTGGCACAAATGACGTAGATAGGGTAAGTGTCTCATTTGTGTACCCACATCAGTGCACAATACTTGTTCTTTTCAATTATTATGTGCTCAATACTTGTTCTTTTCAATGTGTAGCTCAATATTGCACAAAACTTGTTCCGTGGAGAAGATAAGAAGAACAAGAAAGGCAAGGAGAAGAAAGGGAAAGCATTTGTGTTGTCCCATTGCTATGAGATCTTGAAGGATGAAGAGAAATGGAAGAAGCGTGATGTTCTAGAGGTGCCAAGTATTAAAGAAGTGTTGAACTTGGACGAAGATGAAGCATCAAGCGACGGCGGCAAGAGGAGGAGCCCGACCCCTACCTCGGTGAACTATGCAAATCCAAGGAGACCAACGGGTGCAAAAATAGCAAAAGAGAGAAAGAAAGAGAGGAGGAGAGAGATGATGATCTCAAGAAGGCCATGGAGGAAATGGTGAAAACACGAAGGTTGGCAATGGAGGAGAGGAAATTGGCGCAAGAGGCGAAGCAAAAGAAGAATAGCCTACACGCCGAGACCGAAGCAAGAAAGTTGGCGGCGGAGGAGAGGAGGTTGGCAATTGAGGAGAAGAAATTGGAAATGGCGGAGCAAGCTAGGATGATGGAGTGGGAGAAATACCTCTTCTTCGTGGACACATCACACTTTGATGACAAGCAAAAGGAGTACCTCAACATACGCCGTGATGAACTATTGATGAAGAAAAGAATGATGGGCATGGGAGGCGTTGGTGGTACCATGGGAGGCTTTGGAGGTATAGGAACAAGCATGGAGGGCATGGGAGGAAATGGAGTGATGAATGCACCTCCGATGGGCATGGAGGCATGAGTTTTGGCTCTCTTTTGGGAGGCATGGGACCGTATGGAGGGATGGGCGGCATGGGAGGCGTTGGTGTTACCATGGGAGTACCTCCGATGGGCATGGGAGTACCTCCAATGGGCATGGGCGGCATGGGTGCATCTCCAAACATATTTGGAGCATATGGTGGGATGGGCACCATGGGAGGAATGGGTACACCGCCGGTTAACTTGGGGTGCAACCATGGGTAGAGGCAATACTACCATGGTGTCCCTATGCCTTCGGATGGTGCATGTGGAAATAGTGCAAGCACCGTCCCCCGTCAATGATGAAGATGGTTGTGGACAAGGTGAAGAGAAGGAGGAGGAAGAAGAGGTGGAGAAAGAAATTGGAGAGAAATAAACTTGTTGTATGCACTTTGGTGAATTTGTGCTATGAATTTGCTATGTTGCTATTGTGCTATGTTGCTATGGAATTTGCTATGTTGCTATTTAAATGTGCTATGTTGCTATTTTGCTATGGAATTTGCTATGGCGCTGCTCGCGCGCGCTGCATTTTAGCGCGACTGCTGAACCGCGACAGCGCCGCGCTACATTATAGCGCGTCTGCTAAAGCAAAACTGGCGACGCGCGCGAGAAATCGCAATTCTGGCGCCGCAAAAAAAATTTAGCGCGCCGACGCCTAGCGCTGCTGCTGGAGATGCTCTAAGGTCCACTAATACGACGAGGTGAGATAAAACACCATGGAGATCCCGTCCACTAGATAAACATTACCTGAAAGAGACGGTGTCATGGCGAAATCAAATTGAGGTAGTAGTGCTCCAGCCGCAACGGGAATGGCTACTATGTTATATGCCACTGCCCAGGCCAAATTCTGGTGGACTTTTGCCATAGTTGCTTTAGACAGCGATAGGGCATCTACAACCTGTGCCAGACAATGTTCCCAGTTATCAATGCATTATGCCATTTGAATTAGTCTGGTAAAAATTAGAGTGGGTAGAATTATACCTGAGATAATCTGTTCCCTAATAATACAACCGAAGCTGCATCACAGGCAGCATTCTCTTTTGAGTGAGTTCGCATAGCTATTCCAACATTAGCAGCTGCCAAAGACGGCGCATCATTTATTCCATCACCAACCTATACAGCAGCAAGTAATGGTTTGTTAAAATTAGAAACCAATGCAGACGAACTTCAGTAAAAAAAATACAGCATTGCTAATGACCAAACTGAAACTTCAATCACATTTTGTGCAAATGATGACTTTTGTCATGCTTTAATTTTGAGCTATGCGCTGAACTTGGATAATCTCTTTTTTCGTGAAACGGAACAATTATTTCCCCACCACAAGCATCTTTGGAAGCCCACAAAGAAGTGGCCAGTTGAATGTATTATCAAGACATAACACAAGTAGAAGATCAAAACAGATTACCATCGCAACTCTGTGCCCCTTCCTCTTGCAAAGTTGATATAATGCCTGCCTTTTCTTGCGGAGAGAGAGATGACTTTCTGTTTTCACTCCTGATTCCAACAGTTTTCCCAATGCCTTCCACTGCTTCTTTCCTGTCTCCTGATAAAATGTATGTTGTAATTCCTTCCTGCTGAAGCCTGTCGATTAACCAGAAAAGGAATGTCAGTTGCACATGCTGCACTACTTAAATTATAGAGATATGACTTGCAAAAAGAATTAGAGATATAACTGTAAAGATGCAGCTTGCATGGCAACACTAAAATAGTATTTGCAACATCTGAGGTTCTGGCAGTATTATGGAAGAGCATTACAGAACAAAGACATGAACTTTAACATTTTGAAGAATTTAATATTATGATTTCTGAACATCTTTTCAGTTAGGAAAAATATCGCAGAGACAGATACATTAACAATGCAAATGATATCTCCAGTGAATACCTGTCCACAGTTGACTTAGCGTCATCACGTAGAACATCTGAGATAGCGATAGCACCTATTATTCCTTCTCCTTCACGGCCAATATAAGCAATTGATTTTGACTGATTTGATGATGATGCCTCACTAGAAGAGACAAACTCTAGGCGATTTCTGAGATCTCTCAGTTCGGCTGGTGATGCCTTGGTTTCGAAACGATTATTGACCCAGTCTAAAGTACCGACTGCAACCAAACGCCCATCTACTTCAGCCAAACAGCCAAAACCAGGCTCTGTAAGCTGCCCACTTGTAGTTGGTATATCCAATTTGAGCAGTTCAGCCTCCTTCATTATAGCATTTGCAATAGGATGCAATGCTGTTTTCTCCACTGCAGCAGCAAGACGAAGAATCTCCATCTCCCCATATGCTAAAGAAGCAATAGAAGTAACAACTGGTTTTCCTTTTGTAAGTGTCCCTGTCTAAGAATCGCATACACTATTTTCAATACAGATACATCAATTTTCTCGGGAAAAGATGATAAAATGAAGTAATATACCTTATCTAGAATAATTGAATCTATCCCAGCCAAGCGCTCCAAAACATCACCTCCTCTAATAAGTAGCCCACGTTTAGCACCTAGTTTCAGAGAAAGTTAGCTCGTAACGAAAAAGATTAGATAAGAGTTGCTACAAACAAGTCCTGGATAGAGGAGTACTGAATCAATAAAATTAATGAAAACGAGCCTTCAATTATATTTATGCGGTACAAAGAAATATGATACATTATTCTATCAAACATTTTGAACAAACAGATACAAACATGTGGACAAAGAAGTTACCAAGGGAAGTTCCTATTAAGATAGCTGTAGGCGTAGCTAACCCAAGCGCACATGGACAGGAAACAACCTGCAAGGTGTAAATTATTATACTATCACAAAAAGCAAAAGAGGCAGTTCTTGAGACTGAGATATGTCACATAGTTGTTGAATGCTCAACCACACCTCCTAACTGGATCGTCAACAATGAGATTTCAGGATTTTTTGCATGTGCCATGAGCCAAGGTGAAATTTTAAGAATGATTAGTGAGTTCCGTACTGTAGTAATATAATGTCAGTTTGGCCCATGTGATAAAAAGTAATTTTCTATCAATTGTTTTGAAAGGCTAAGTGTAGAAAAACAGTAGCAGGATTACTTACTAGTACATCCACTGCAAGTTTCAAGCTCAAAAGCAACGAGTCCCCATCAGGACCAGAAATATCATTTAGAAGAACCTCCGGAAATATGTGTGTGCCCATGTAGTACCTTAGGATACAGAGAAAAGGTTACGATAAGGAGCATTCATATAGCTCCAGCAGTTTTTATATATTTTCTTCCAGAAACAAACTAAAATAGAAGGAGAAGTGGAGCATACCAGAAAGTAAAGGTTGCTGCGGACAACGTCATAACAGTATACACAAATGGCCCTGCAATTGAATCCGCAAGCCTTTGAACAGGTGCTTCACGTGCTTGAGCATCCTCAACCTGTTCAGGTATAGTGTGGATGTAGTTACCAAAAGAAAATCCTTTTACTAGAATAAAAATGAAATAGTTATATCCATGTATACCAACCATACGGACTATCTTGGCAATTGTTGATGATGGTCCAGTAGTTGTAGCTTTGATCTTTAGAGGCCCGTCCTTTAAGGAAGTCAGAAGAATGGATTGTTAGATCAATTCAGCAATCACGTCTGAAAAGATATATGTTTATACATTAATGATTAAATGACTAAATAAGGATATTACAATGATATCACTGTAGCATGTCGGAAATCAATCAGGACACAAGAAAAATTGAGTGAAGAGCTTATTGTAACTTCAAATACAATTCTTAGTGAACTTTGGCACAGACTATGGTCTATGGATAGTGAAAATAAATGTGACACAGAGGCCACAGGCAAGCATTTAAAGTAATAAATATCAGGCTTTCCGGCAGACAAATATTATGTACATACCCAATTCACAGTTCCAGAAAATACAGGACGTCCGATTTCCTTGGCTACTGGTAAGGATTCTCCAGTAAGCATTGATTCGTCAACAAAACTTGACCCCGCAACAACATTTCCCTGCAAGAATAAGTATTAATGCTCCAATAGATCTGGCAAATAATTGTACAAACCACAGGCTAATGTATACAAATGTTCAACGACGACAAGCGTGTGTACTTAGAATCATTAGTGCCTCGCTGAAAGGAACTAGGACACCCTTCAAATATGGACTCGATATACTAATATAAAAATTGTCTGAGCAACACTGTCAGTCAAAATAATTACTCGTATGTGAGAGTAAGGAATAAACCGAACATCCTTGCAGACAGCGAACTATTACTGATAAAATATATGACCTAGAAGAAATAATAAATCAAAGGAAAAAAGTCACCTTCAAATGATCTTTATTACACGCAGTTCACTTTGTAAGATGGTTTTACCAGTTTAAAAAATAACTATACAAGGCTAATAAAATTAATCGAACAAATAATCGTATGACTGCATTGTAAGATATTTGCAAATGCGAAAATGAAACTATTGTCTGACTCCTTACATCTACAGGAATAGTTTCTCCTGGAAGAACCAATATCGAGTCTCCAACACGGACATCATCGACAGGAACTTCAACAGTGATTGCATCCGAATTCAAAATGCCATCTGAAGAAGGGTCATCACTTGAGGATGTAATAATTAACCTCGATTGAGGAGATAAGAGTGACTGCCACATAACAATTGATATAATTAGTTCTCAATTTATTAGGTATATATTGGTCAACAATGCATGGTAGTTACATGCACATCTTCACTACGCATCAATAAATTATCAATAGTTCATACAGATTAATCAAGTTACTGGACTTCTTTTCTATTTCTAGCAATGCAAAATGGGAGCATCACATATTTTCTGTAAGTTCTTAGATATGTACTTACAATGAGCTCATTCATATCGCTAGAAGCCTTAAGCCTAGCACTTTCCTCAAGTGATCGTCCAAGAAGTACAAATCCGAGAAGCATGACCTGCATGCTACAAGACGAATTCCTTTAACAAGATTTCTTGTGAAAAACATATTTGAACTGTTATTTTATCAACAAGCAAATCAACTGAAGTAAAATGGGAGAAAGAAAAATAAGGTTCCTAAGCAGAATGGAAAAATGATGTTGAGTGTTGACACTTAATTATCAGAGTACATAGATACGAAGGCAGCAGCTACAAGTATATAAAAGTTCCAACATAATTGGTATTTTCGTGCGTAGAAGATTGCTCACCGGTTCATCAAAAAAGGTTGAATTCCACCCCAGTTCAGGGTTCAGCAAGGACACCTTAATATGAGAAGATGTGTTTTAGTATTTTTGAGTATGAACAGAGAAAATAGCCACCACAAGTTCACTTACTGCACTGATAGCAAATGCAGCTGCAGACCCGAATCCTACAAGAGAATTCATGTTGGGGGAGCCTTGCTTGAATGCTCTAAGGCCATCAAAAAGTATATCTGGAAATGCATGTATCACATTTGAGTGAGAAAGGATAATAAAATACCCGAAAAGAGCAGCCCACTACATCCTGAAAATGACCTTCAATTTCAACAGATGCAGTTTTATTCAATCTAGAATAAACAACGCATGGTCCTGATTCGCTGTGATTATTGTGTTGTTTCTTAGGAGGTATCCCTTCCTAGGAGGAATTAAACATATGTCTCTTTAAGAGCCACCATACGATGGAAGCAAGAGGTCGTGAATAAAAAACGAGATTATACTAAGGAGGACTAAGAGTTATCGGCATCTTGTGTCAGACAATCTACCTGGTGCTACTAATATGCAATGCGGGAGCTCCCCGCTTATACGGTCGAAAAAAAATCTACCTGGTGCTACTGAGATCTCTATCATTCCTATAAACTAATTGGATACTATGTGGTAATTCCTCTGCCAGTCACTATCTGATATTGAGCACCAAGAAATGATGTCGAAGCATCGACGCATATACTAGTAAACAACATGTACACGAATGCGTAGGATTTTAAATATGATACTGGAGCCAAGCCAATATACCTCTTCCAGGCCCAAACAATGCCACCATAGCAATGCCACATTTCACATAGGAGTTGTGCAACAAATCCAAAAATGTTCCTGCATCGTGCACAAAGCGGTCAGGTCAGAATTCAGTAGCTTGAGCATCAATGACAACTTGAGATCACGCTCCCGTGTCAAGTCTTGTGGTCTCAACTCACCGTGGCCAATGTGGATGCCGATCGAGTGGAGGAGATGGGACGCGTGCGAGCCGCAGCAGAGCGCGACAAGCGTCCACGCGAAGGCGACGCGCCCCCGGCTGCGCGTGAGGAGCTCCGACTTGCGGGCGGCCATCTCCCTCCACTTGCGCGCGCTCTCCGTGGCCCCCGCGGCCGCGCCCCCACGCCGCGCCGTCGACGGGAACCCGCACTCCGTCAGCCTCGCCGCCAGCGCCTCCCCGACACCCCGGCGCGGGCGAGCGCAGCCGCACGGCCGCCGACTCGGCGAGGAGGTTGACCGCCACGTTCTCCACCCGCGCGTCCGCGGCGAGGACGGACCGCACCCGCGCCGCGCAGCCGCCGCACATCATGCCGCTGACGTCGAGCAGCACGGTGGCGTTGGCTCCCTCTGCCGCCGCGGGGACCGCGTCGACGGCGCTCGAGGCGGAGGGGTCGGCCGTGGCGCGGGGCGTGGCCGCCTGTAGGCCGCGCGGGGTGAGGTAGAGGCGTTGCTGGGAGGCGGGAGGCGAGCGGCGGGTGTGCGGTAGCCGGAGGCGCTGGGGGAGGAGAGGATTGGCATTGGGAACTGGGGAGCGGACGTGGAGGAGGGAGCAGACGCCGGCGGTGGCGGATGCCATGGAGGCGATCCTGAGCGCGCCGGGACGAGAGCCAGTCGCTTAGGGTTTTGCGCCGTGGAGACGGAGGTGGGCGGCCATGGAACGCGGCCGAGCAGAAGACTGGTAGGTGCGGCGATAGTGGTGGTGGGAAATGGAGGGGAACGGAGGAGTGGCCGTGGTGAAGTGCTCGTCGGGATTTTAAGCTTGAACAGGGATGGTGATCAGCAATCACCCATCCAGTCGTCCATCCTGGATGGATTTGGATTTTCCGGACGGCGATCCATGGGGAGCGTTTGGAAGCTTTCGCTGTGGATGGAAAACGTGGTGGGCGTCGTCCTAGCGGACTCGTGCCACGCGAGAGCATTGGCCATTATTTCGATCTGACATAGCGGTTCGTAATGGTCACAAGCATTCCCACTGGATGTGTTGACAGTGCTATCATCTTTGTCTTCTCGAAATCATGTAGGGACAACTTCAAAAGAAGTGTGTTCTCTACACAATAGATGATCTAGTATTAGCATGCTAAATTTGTACTCTGTTTTTAATATATATATAGTGTTCTATGCTGAGAATATAGGCAATTGTTCGATTAAATTAATCCAATAATAAATCATGAACATGACAAAAGTAGTGCTAATGACATACTGAAACTTGATGATAAAACTATGTACTAGACAGATAGTAGAAACATCTACGCATATCCCTAGTACTGCAGACATGGAAATAATCATGAGAGGGATAAACATGTTATACCCTCCAGTAGGCTAGTTGGCCGCAGCAGCAGCGGAGGCGGTGGCTTCGTCGGCGATCCTCTTGTCAGCGGCAGCCTTCTCCTTGTCGGCGTCGGTGGCCATGGTGATGAAGAAGACGACGGACGTTGTTGATGCAGATGTAGATGAAGCAGACGGACTTGAGCGAGCAGTCGCGTAGAGACGCTTCCCAAAAACCTAATCGCCCCTCTCCCGTACAGGATCTAGAGAGGCGGAGTTTCGGAGGTCTGCTCTCCCGCCAGCCGTGTACGCGGTGGACGGGATGGGATCAGTGATGGCAGCAACAGTAGGTGGAACTATGGTGGCCGCGCAATCAGATGCTATCTTTCTGGTGTTACTTCTGGAGAGGAGCGACCTCTCTCATATAGGCACACACGCAGGCGGAAGGCCAACGGAAACGCACGCAATTAATTAGAGAATTGAGAGACTGGTAACGGTCGTACTTAAGAGCACTTAAGACAAAACGTTTCAGCTCAAATTCATTCTGCATTAAGCGCAATGAATTCTGAAAACTCCCGTACTTAAGAGCATTTAAGACGGACGTTTCAACTCGCAATGAATTCTGAAAACTCCCGTACTTAAGACAAATGTTTCAGTGCTATTCATTTTCCATTAAGGCAAGCGTTTCAGTTGACCGTTCATCTGCTTCAACTTGCAGTGCACGAGATTCCCTCAACCCGCGGCGCGCGAGCGCGTCGTGACGAGGCGAGGCGTGACAACATGGGCCTTTAGGGATTTATCTGGAAATGTTAGATGCTAATATTTCAACAATATTTCAGCAATCCCCCACCAGATTCCAAAGACCCATGATATTGTTCTCTGTTCCAAACAATGTTTTGATATACCAGTATTTTCAGTGGAGACCCGTTAAGGTTGAACATCCACCTAGAACAAATAGCTACACTCCTTCACAACTGACAATGGACTATGTCTTGAATTGTCAATTTGGCGTAAAGTAGTTTCACCAAATGTCTTACTAGTACTAGGCTGCCGAAGGCTGATCCCTCGGGTGGAGCATATTAGTCACACTCCTGACCTATTCATGAACTTACTAGAGATCAACCCAATCTCATAGACTGTGACCAGCAGTCGGGCTCATATAGGTGTGTTCCTCCAAAGATCGCTCTGTAGGATAGCATCTTGCTTATGCAAAGCTTTGGAACACATTAAGACAAATGTCAACCTGCCATACAGTTACCGAGAGTATTGCATCTACAACGGAGTGAGTTAGTAAAAGTACTCTCCTCAGTTAACCACTAGCTTGTTTTCCCAGATCCTACTTCACGGGATCTCCGATCACATAGGTTGGGTTACTACCATGGCAACTCATGTGAGTTTCATCCCGATCTCCCTCGATGCATTTTCTATCACAACACGTGATAGCCCTTTAGTAAGGGATCTGCCAGATTCTTTGCCGACTGGATATAATCCAGCGCTATCACTCCGGAGTTTCTCAAATGTCTGACAGCTTTTAATCTCATTCTTATATGTTTGTTGGACTGCATGTTGTCCTTTGAACTTTTGACCTTGGTAATCACTGTCTGATTGTCACAGTTCATAAGGATAGCCGGTACTGGCTTTTCAACCACAGACATGTCCATCAACAGATCTCGAAGCCATCCTGCTTCGACACCAGATGTGTCCAATACTGTTAATTCTGCTTCCATTGTCGATCTCGTCAGGATCGTTTGCTTGCAAGACTTCCAGGAAACAGCACCACCTCCAAGGGTAAACACATAACCCGTTGTGACTTTCATCTCATCAGCATCAGAGATCCAATTCGCATCACAATACCCTTCAAGCACTGACGGGCTTCCAGTATAGTGAAGTCCATAGTTCTCAGTACCTTTCAGATAGCGCATAATTCTTTCAACAGCGTGCCAATGTACATCACCCGGATTGGAAACAAACCGGCTCAGTTTGCACATAGCAAACATGATGTCAGGCCTCGTAGCGCTTGCTAGGTACATGAGTGAACCAATTACTTGAGAGTATCTCAGCTGATCCTTAGCTGTGCCTTTGAACTTTCGAATCTGCACACTAGGATCATATGGTGTTGGAGAAATTTTGCAGTCCGAATATCCAAAATGACTCAAAATCTTCACCCTCATTATCTCTCAGTAGCTTGATGTTCAGAATAACATCAGCCACACCAAGGTCCTTCATCTCAAAATTCTGAGATAGAAACGACTTAACCTCCTCAATGACTTTGAGGTTGGTCCCAAATATTAGTATGTCATCAACATACAAGCACAGTATAACTCCTTCGCCCCCACCATGGCGATGGTATACGCATTTGTCAGCTTCATTAACAACAAAACCAGCAGAGGTTAAAGTTGTATTGAACTTCTCATGCCATTGCTTAGGTGCTTGTTTCAGGCCATATAAAGATTTCAGTAATTTACACACCTTTCCTTCTTGACCATCTATTACAAAGCCATCTGGCTGTTGCATGTAGATTTCCTCGTCTAGCTCTCCATTCAGGAAAGCCGTCTTAACATCCATCTGGTGGATGAGAAGACCATGCGAGGCCGCCAACGAGAGTAATACTCGTATGGTGGTCAGTCTGGCCACTGGTGAATAAGTATCGAAGAAATCTTCCTCTTCTTTGGGAATAACCCTTGGCTACAAGCCTAGCCTTGTATTTTTCAATCGTACCATCGGGTCTAAGCTTCTTTTTGAACACCCACTTACATCCCAATGGTTTACACCCATAGGGACGTTCAGTAATTTCCCATGTCCCGTTAGCCATGATGGAATCCATCTCGCTACGGACTGCTTCTTTCCAGTATTCAGCATCCGGAGACGCATAAGCATCTGAAATAGATGTGGGAGTGTCATCCACAAGGTACACAAGGAAATCATCACCAAAAGACTTTGCAGTCCTCTGTCTCTTGCCCCTACCAAGGGTTTCCTTGTCATCCTTCTCAGGATTTTCATCATGTGTTTGTTCATAATATTCCATAGGAATGGCAGGTTCAGTAGTCTCATCAGATTCCTGTCTATAAGTGCTTGGCATATCTCTCATAGGAAAAATATCCTCAAAAAATGTAGCATCTTTAGACTCCAGAATGGTACCGACCTTCACGTCAGGTACTTCAGATTTCACTACTAGAAATCTATAACCGACGCTATTCTTAGCATAGCCCAAATTAATGCAGTCCACGGTCTTTGGTCCAAGCTTACGCTTTTTGGGGATCGGCACGTTGACTTCCGCCAAACAGCCCCAAGTACGTAAGTATGAGAGTGTCGTTCTTCTCTTCTCCCATTGCTCATAGGGAGTAATTGCTGATGGCGTGTAGTTGACGGGAAAAATATTCTGCAGGAAGCTTCGTATCTTCCCCTGCTACGGCGCCAGTAAGCACTCTTGATGGCCCTTCACGTAGTTACCTGCGTGAAAAGAAATGGGTTAGGTTGAGACTCCAAGTGCAGAGTGTGTAGTAAGTGGAAGACGTGTTTTCCCCACGAGGGTGACTCGAGGGTTTAATATCGAACTCTCGGGGAATCAGTAGTGAAGATTTATCTTTCCTATCCTTCTTTTGGTTACCTACAAAACAAAGTAAATGTTTTGGTCCTCAACCTCACCTAGTGGTTGTCAAGCACAAGGTGTGAGAATGATATCAAGATAATATGCAATGCAAACAAGAAATAAATATGCAATGGTGGTAAATAAATATGCAAGGATGGTGGTAGCAATGATAAATGATATTTTTGGGTTTTATATGATGAATGCAAGATGTAAAAGTGTTTTTGTATTTTCGGATTTAAATGGCAGAAAATGGAAAAGTGGTAAAAGTGTTGGAAAGGTGTTTCTTATGATTAAAAATGGACCGGGGTTCATGGTTTCACAAATGCACTCTCTCTTTAATAAAGTGGTAGACAATGGAACACTAGAGTTGACATATGAGATTGCAACACAACAGTTTAATGACAAGTTATAATTATATGGGCATCACGTCCTAACATAGAGACCTTTTGGTTATTAGTCTCTCTTATACTCCACCAAGATGCGAACTAAATCATAACACCTCAGTAATTAAGATAACTCAGAGTATAGCAATAAGTATCATGACATGAAGTTAAAATAAGAACATGCTAGATCTAGTCATGGAGTAGTGGCAATGGTCACACCCACATCTCCGGTAGCATGGTATTTCTTTTTATCCCTAGTGAGGCAACAAAGTAAGGTAAAACACCCAAGTGGATCGCAGAACTTTCTCTCACGTTCACTGCACTAGCCACCCCCCGTTACTCCAACTAATGCACACGTTCCCCCTCACACGCTCTCATAAACATGCTTGATCATAACAAGTAAATAAGAACGGGGTACATAATATGCATCTACTTTCATAACTGAAACAAAACCATTGCAATCTCAAACATATATTAACTCATAAAAAGATCCACCACAAAGGTATTACATAGATGACCGTAATCATGTTCAGCAGCTCATACGGTACTAATTAGTGAAGCTCGAGAGAGAGAGATACATAAGTTACTTCCACAAACCCATAGTCCAGAGGTGGACTACTCCCTCTTCATCATGGAGACGGTGGAGAAGTCGTTGGAGAAGATGGAGACCACGCCGGCAGCGCCCCGCCGGAGTTTTCCCCCTCCAATCTGCAGCTCCAGGTCTCTGTTTCGGTGTTTCTGTGTTTCTGCGGCGCTCCTTCCAGAGAACGTCGGGGACTATTTTTATAGGCGTTTTTAGGTCAAAACGGAGTCGGTGGAGGAAAGATCGACGGCAACGGAGCTCGAGGCCCAATGGGGGGTCCCACGCGGCCAGGTACAGGGCCGCGTGGGCCCACCTCTTTTGGCCCTCGGGCTCCGTTTGTTCGCTTCCTTCGCCCCAAGTCTTCTTCCTTCCAAATATTGACGCTCGTAAATTTGCAGGTCATTTGGACGTCGTTTGGGTCCCTGAAACATTAAAAAAGAAATAGGGTTTTCTGCCTGCGCAGGGTTAATTCCATAAAAATAGGAAACATGTCAAATATTCCCAAAATCATTATAAAACAGTGATATAACCCTTATATGATGCAAATATGACTGGAATATAAGTAAAATAATGCAAAGTTCATGTATGCATTTTACATGCATCAACATCCCCAAGCTTAACCTATACTCGTCCTCGAGTATGAAGGTGATAAAACTAACATGGACTTTGCAATTTAATACTATCAATGGATATCAAAGATGATTACTATTGCTACATAGAGTCAAATGATTCATTCTTAAAAGGAGTAGCAATATGCAAGATAGTTTATGAAGTGATATCAAGTATTCAATGCAAGGATGTTCAATGATAATTCACAAAGTGTAACATAAGAGAAGAAGTACTATGGACCACATGTATGCATAATAATAAGTAAGAACATCCTACAATGGTCATAGAGTATTGGTGAAAATCTGAATATAAAAGGTGGACACTTTGGAAAGATATATATATGAGTAGAGGTAAAGCATGAATAAATTTCATCTAACTTCTGAACTTCTCTACTTAAGTCAATGATTGTAATATGGTAATCCTTGGTGTCAAGCTCTCATTCCCCTATCATAGCATCTTGAATGATTAAGTTTAAAGTGAAAGCAATACGAGTAGTGTGCTTGACAAAGTACAGGTTGAAAGTCTCATGCCCCTTGAATACAAGTACCTACTCCATGTGTTACTCAACTTGGAAAACAAAGCAAGTTCAAGTTAAATATCATTGTAAGTAATAATAGTATCATTAAGAGCGTCAACTGGGGTACCTCTTGTCCCAGGATATGGAACAAGCCCATATCAAAATGACAAGACAAACAAACATAATGAACAATCTCAACACCCTTTTTATTTACCATTGGATAGCTTTTTATTGTAAGGTGTATCACAGAAGGTTCACCATAGCATGTAAGTAAATTTCCACCATGAATGATGCATGGCTTAGATTAGCGGCCCAGGCGTCTCTCTAACCATTTATACAAACTCATTTAAACTCACTTCATTTCCCATTTATTTCACCCATGGTAAGCATCCATAAACAAAAGTACATGATATCAACTAAATGAGATGAGTGCAATGTTGAAAGCTTGCCATGTGACAGCACATATGAGCTAACTCTCAACCAAAGACATTTGTCAAGTCCACAACTCATAATTTTAATCACAATGGGTCATATTTTATTTATGCAATGAAAGTAAAGTGTGCATCAAGTTCGAGAGAGCTATATAACCAACTTTTCCCACAACAATTAACAACATAAGCATTTTCATTCAGAGGTATAGATAACACAAATATCATGATAAACATACTCGGAATAGCATAAAGCTAATAGGTAGATATGGTGGACTCACTGGAAAAACTTTGGTTGAAGGTGTTGGAAACAAGTTTTTGCTTGTTGGAATTTTTGGGCTAGCAAGAGGGAGAAAGTTGACCATCTAAATGCATGCATGAGTGTCCATAGAACTAACTAATCCATGTTAAAACAAGGTAAATAACATTTAGCATCAAAACATGAATAAAAGATAGCTCTTGATAAAATATTTGCAAATTATTACTCATTAACAAGCTCATGAATCATGCAATATATGTATCTTTTAAAATTAACTCAACATCCCTTTTCCCAATCTTATAATAGCATCCAACATAATTCAACCCAAATTTCCAGTAGCTCTCTCATATATAAATGATAGTGTGGTGGTCTCACAAAATAAAAATCAACCTAAACAAACAAAAAGACGCTCCAAGTTTATGCGATAAAGTGTTTCGATCGAAAAACAGAAGTTAGACGTGTGCAAACCGAGAGTGTGTAGGTCCAGTGGGGTTGTCTTCACATCCCCAAGCTTATGGTCTTCACCATCCTTGGATAGCTCTTGGTGCATCTCCTCTAATCCCTGTGAAAAAACTTCAAAACACCGTTTCTCCCATTTCTTTTTCTGTGGGGCACATTAGTAGTGATAAACAAATAGATTTCTTGCTGCATATAATCCTTAGACAAAAATTCATATGAATGTCCAGAAAGTGTATAATGTTGTATGCCTACTCATAAACTCAATTGGATCAAAAAGATTCATGTTAAAAGTTCTAAGCATGCATCAAACAAAATGGGACAGAATCTGTCCAGAAAAACAGCAGCAGCTAAACGTATTTTTCTACCCTACTTAACTTTGTCGAAAATTCCGAAAAAATTCATGCATACAGAGGATGAAAAGTTGCACTACAGTTTAAATATGAGCTCATTCGGAGTTACAGAATAAGAATTAAAAATCATACCGTGCACAGATTCGTGCAGGAATAAAATCTCCGAACGCTATAAGCAACTTTTCATACCAAAATGAGTAAAACTTGGCACTTTATTAAAAATTCCAGAAACTAAACTAAACACTAAGTCTCTTGTTACAGCAAGAGGACACAAAGAAAATCACAAATAAAAACAACCGGGTTGCCTCCCGTAAAGCGCTTTCTTTATAGCCATATAGCTAGGCTTCTTACTTGATGTTTATTGTGGACGAAGCTCATGAGGGAGCTTGAATGATGTGTCCCTCTTCCTTGGGAAGTGTTCCATGCACTTCTTGTGTGGAAACTGAAACTTCACATTCCCTTCTTTTGAATCAATGATAGCACCTGTAGTACGAAGAAAAGGTCTTCCAAGAATAATTGGACTAGAGGTTTTATTCCCCATATCCATGATTAGAAAATCAACAGGCACAAATGTCATATGTAACTCTACCATAACATCACTTACTTTTCCTAAAGCATGTTTAATGGAATCATCAGCAAGTGCAAGTTCAATAGAGCATTTTTCAAGATTTTTCAATTCAAGTACTTCATATAGTTCTTTAGATAAAACAGAGACACTAGATCCTAGATCAAGTATAGCATGGTGTGTCTCTTTTCCAATGGTTACTAGGACTTTGGGAATCCATACATCCCCAAGCTTAGGTGGTATCATAGCCTCTTGGTTGTACCTAGCAATCTTTTCTTTCAAGACATGATTAGCAATATAAGAACCAAAACCAGCTTGGTTAACATTAATAGAAGGATCACTTGCAAATTTTTGTAAGATAGATATTAATTCATGCAAGCTACAATTCTCTAAGTCAAGCAATGGATCCTTTACTTCACTAAGCATTTTAACTTCTCAACTTTCTTTTCTAACTCAATCAACATAAGAGATTCATCATGTTCAGTTTCGTTAACTTCTTCTTTTAATCCAACAAGTTGAGACATAAATGGCAACAAATATTCAGGATAGTTCAATAATTCATTAAGAGTTTCCTCCAAAGTAAGAGGAACATTTTCAGCAATATTAATAGAATTCATTCCAACCACAGGTGGTGCTTGTGGTTTCCCTGCAGACATACTCAATAAAGTGGCTTGGTTATCAGCTAGTTTTGACAAGGCTTTGTCTAGTCCTGCAGTTTGGAGTTGTAAGCCTTTAATATCAGAACTAATAGAAGCAACAGACTTATTCAACTCTTGTATCATGGTATTATGACTAGCAATTGTTCCATAAGAATTTTATTAGCCTCAAAATTATCATTACGTGGTGGCATAGGCTTCCAATTATTATCACTAGCATTAGGATATGGAATAGAAGGACGATTGTTGGGAACATATGGGGGTTTATTATAAGAGTTATAATTGTTGTTACCATACCCATTATTACCATAGTTCCTAATGAAGTTGACATCAATATTTTCAGGATTATTACCAACTAGTTCTTGCAAAGGCACATTTTCAATATTTTGTTTATTAATGAAAGCAAGAATAGTATCCATTTTAGATGACAAATCATTTGTTTCTTCTATGGAGTTCACTTTCTTAGAAGGATTAGGTGCTCTATCAGTATGCCATTGACTATAGTTTTGCAAAATGCTTTCCAATATGTTCTTAGCTTCTACTATAGTTTTTCCCATAAAAGCACCTCCAGCAGCAGAATCAAGAATATTTCTAGACATGTAATTTAGACCATTGTAAAAAGAGTGTAATATGGTCCATTCGTTGACCCATGTGATGGACAAGTTCTAAGCATAAGTTTAATCCTATCCCAAGCCATAGCAACATGTTCATTTTCATTTTGCCTAAAAGAAAGAATGTTGTTTCTATTTTGCAAAATTTTAACAGGGGATAGTATTTCTTAATGAAAGCTTCTTTTAAATCATCCCAAGTTTTAATGCTATCAATAGGTAATGAATGCAGCCACTCTTTAGCTTTTCCTCTAAGTGAGAAAGGAAATAACTTCAGTTTTAGAATATCACTTTCCACATTTTTAAATTTCTGCATGTCACATATTTCAACAAAATCATGAAGATGCATAGAGGCATCCTCCATAGCACTACCGCCAAATTGTTCCCTAGTTATCAAGTTCAACAAACTAGGACTTACTTCATAACTCTCAGCATTTATCTTAGGTGTGGCAATGGGCCTAGCAATAAATTGATCATTTGGAGTGTTTGTGTAATCACACAACTTAGTTCTTTCTCCCATTTTAGCAAGTTTTTATGTGTTTTTTAATTTTTTATGCAAAACTGAAAATAAATATGCAAACCGAAATAACAAATGCAAGACAATGACAAAACAAGATAAATTGCTTTGAAGGTAAAGATGGATAAGATGATGCTCACGTAGGTGCAACCTCCCCAAGCTTAGGTGTTAGCACAAGTTGGTGATGAAGTTGACTTGGTGAGATATCCTTGGATAAACCTTTCAGCAATGATTCCCCGGCAACGGCGCCAGAAAACACTTGATGGCGTGTAGTTGATGGGAAAAATATTCTGCAGGAAGCTTCGTATCTTCCCCTGCTACGGCGCCAGAAAGCACTCTTGATGGCCCTTCACGTAGTTACCTGCGTGAAAAGAATATGGGTTAGGTTGAGACTCCAAGTGCAGAGTGTGTAGTAAATGGAAGACGTGTTTTCCCCACGAGGGTGACTCGAGGGTTTAATATCGAACTCTCGGGAATCAGTAGTGAAGATTTATCTTTCCTATCCTTCTTTTGGTTACCTACAAAACAAAGTAAATGTTTTGGTCCTCAACCTCACCTAGTGGTTGTCAAGCACAAGGTTGAGAATGATATCAAGATAATATGCAATGCAAACAAGAAATAAATATGCAATGGTGGTAAATAAATATGCAAGGATGGTGGTAGCAATGATAAATGATATTTTTGGGTTTTATATGATGAATGCAAGATGTAAAAGTGTTTTTGTATTTTCGGATTTTAAATGGCAGAAAATGGAAAAGTGATAAAAGTTGTTTCTTATGATTAAAAATGGACCGGGGTTCATGGTTTCACAAATGCACTCTCTCTTTAATAAATGGTAGACAATGGAACACTAGAGTTGACATATGAGATTGCAACACAACAGTTTAATGACAAGTTATAATTATATGGGCATCACGTCCTAACATAGAGACTTTTGGTTATTAGTCTCTCTATACTCCACCAAGATGCGAACTAAATCATAACACCTCAGTAATTAAGATAACTCAGAGTATAGCTATAAGTATCATGACATGAAGTTAAAATAAGAACATGCTAGATCTAGTCATGGAGTAGTGGCAATGGTCACACCCACATCTCCGGTAGCATGCTATTTCTTTTTATCCCTAGTGAGGCAACAAAGTAAGGTAAAACACCCAAGTGGATCGCAGAACTTTCTCTCACGTTCACTGCACTAGCCACCCCCCGTTACTCCAACTAATGCACACGTTCCCCCTCACACGCTCTCATAAACATGCTTGATCATAACAAGTAAATAAGAACGGGGTACATAATATGCATCTACTTTCATAACTGAAACAAAACCATTGCAATCTCAAACATATATTAACTCATAAAAAGATCCACCACAAAGGTATTACATAGATGACCGTAATCATGTTCAGCAGCTCATACGGTACTAATTAGTGAAGCTCGAGAGAGAGAGATACATAAGTTACTTCCACAAACCCATAGTCCAGAGGTGGACTACTCCCTCTTCATCATGGAGACGGTGGAGAAGATGGAGACCACGCCGGCAGCGCCCCGCCGAAGTTTCCCCCCTCCAATCTGCAGCTCCAGGTCTCTGTTTCGGTGTTTCTGTGTTTCTGCGGCGCTCCCTCCAGAGAACGTCGGGAGACTATTTTTATAGGCGTTTTTAGGTCAAAACGGAGTCGGTGGAGGAAAGATCGACGGCAGCGGAGCGTCGTGGCCCTGATTGGGGGGTCCCACGCGGCCAGGTACAGGGGCCGCGTGGGCCCACCTCTTTTGGCCCTCGGGGCTCCGTTTGTTCGCTTTCTTCGCCCCCAAGTCTTCTTCCTTCCAAATATTGACGCTCGTAAATTTGCAGGTGATTTGGACGTCGTTTGGGTCCCTGAAACATTAAAGGAAAGAAATAGGGTTTTCTACCTGCGCAGGTGATAACCCCCAAGAGCAGGGGATCACTGTAGCACCTCTCAATGTGGAAGTAAGGTATCGATCCGCAGGAGCAAGAAGGAAAAGTTATCTATTCCCTACAACTAAAGTGTCACAAGTTTTAGTTGATTATGCACTAAACAAGTTTAAGGAACAAGATGGTTGATTTAATGGATGGAAGTTTAATGCAACAAAACAAGAATGTAAAAATGTCCCAATCCTCTTCAATGCAAGAGGACAAGACAAATGTTTTCTCTTATAGGAACAATGGACATGGGTTCATGGGTTCACTTAATCCTCTCTCTCTCTCATCTATGGTGATTATCATGTTATGGATAAAGTACACACAATTGTCATGTTTTAATGGTAGCTTTTAATGACAGCTATATGTCCTAAAACACATAGTTGAAAGAAGTACTCATTTGTGTTGCTAGGTCACCCTCGTAAGGCTGGCGTGGTTGCTCTCACTCCCACATCATACTCTTCCTTTTTACCCCCAGATAAAGGATGTTGGGCTGTATTTCACATGTCACTCAATACATATGCCGTTGTCACATCGGCCATCCCGTACCTACATACATCATACTTCATAATGGAAAATATTCTAAACACTAGTGCAATGATTCATAATTCGTGTGCATGACCACATCTCTCTCATCTATCCATACTTGGTAGTGTCAATCACCTCATGACAAGGATAAACAAGGCATTATGCATAAATCAAACCATCACATGCATCATAGATATCTCCAAAGTATGACAAGTCATAAAAGCTCCAACACAACGGTAAATGCATAACAAATCATCTCATACCACAATATCCACCATAGGAATTACATAGATGACCGTAATCATGTTCAGCAGCTCATACGATACTAATTAGTGAAACTCAAAGAGAGGAGAGATACATAAGTTACCACCACAAACCCAAGCCCAGGGGTGGGCTACTCCCCCTTCATCATGGAGACGGTGGAGAAGTCGTTGGAGAAGATGGAGACCACGCCGGCAGCGCCCCGCCGGAGTTTTCCCCCTCCAATCTGCAGCTCCAGGTCTCTGTTTCGTGGTTTCTGTGTTTCGGCGGCGCTCCCTTTCGCGAAAGCCCTGGGGGGTCTATATATAGTCGTTTTTAGGTCAAGACAAAGCTTCGGGAAGAAAGATCGACGGCAGCGGAGGCCCGAGGGCCAGGATGGGGGACCCCACGCGGTCAGGAATCTGGCCGCGTGGGCCCACCCCTTTCAGCCTTCTGGACTCCGTTTCTTCGATTCCTTTGCGCCTACGTTTCGTTCCTTCCAAAAAAGTGATCCCCGTAAAGTTTCAGGTCATTTGGACGTCGTTTGGGTCCCTGAAACATCAAAATATAGAAAAAGGGGTTTTCTGACAGCGCAGGGTTAATTCCAGAAAAATGGGGGAGTTGTTAATTATCCCCAAAACTCAATATAAATCATGAATATAACCCTTATATGATGCAAATAACATGGAATAACATGTAATCAAATGTAAAGTTCATGTATGCATTTTACATGCATCAGCAGGGTTAATTCCATAAAAATAGGAAACATTTCAAATATTCCCAAAATCATTATAAAACAGTGATATAACCCTTATATGATGCAAATATGACTGGAATATAAATAAAAATAATGCAAAGTTCATGTATGCATTTTACATGCATCAGTAATCTCATTGTCTTTTGTCGGAACTTTATTCAGGACATGACATGATGTCAATATAGCCTCCCCCCACCATGCCTTGGATAAACCCGATGTATCTAACATGGCGTTAACCAAATCTGTTAGAGTACGGTTTTTCCGTTCGGCAACCCCATTTGACTGGGGCGAATAGGGAGGCGTCCTTTCATGAATAATACCATGTTCCGCACAGAAAGAATCAAACTCATTAGAGAAGTACTCTCCACCACGATCTGACCGGAACCGCTTAATTTTCTTTTCAAGTTGATTCTCAACTTCTGCCTTATAGATTTTAAAATAGTGTAGAGCCTCATCTTTGGTGCTTAACAAATATACATAGCAATATCTAGTGGAATCATCTATCAGTGTCATGAAATATCTTTTTCCACCTTAAGTCAACACACCATTCATCTCACAAAGATCAGAATGTACAAGTTCTAACGGTGCCAAGTGTCTTTCCTCCGCAGCCTTATGAGGCTTGCGAGGTTGCTTTGCTTGCACACACGAATGGCACTTAAAACCTTTGGCTAAAGTGAAACTCGGGATTAAATTCGATTTTACTAGCCGCGTCATACAACCGAAACTAATGTGACAAAGACGTGAATGCCAAACTTCTGCTTCATTAACATTCGAATGAATATTGTTCACGACTTTATTACAAAAATCAGCGAGGGAAAAGCGGAACAAGCCTCCGCATTCATAGCCTTTTCCAACAAACAGTCCATATTTCGTAACAACTACTTTATTAGACTCAAATACCAACTTAAACCCTTCTCTACATAGAAGGGAGCCACTAACGAGATTCTTCTTGATGGCGGGGACATGCTGCACGTTCTTGAGCTGCACGATCCTTCCCGAAGTAAACTTCAGATCGACCGTGGCAACACCAAGAACAGAAGCATTTGCGCCATTCCCCATCAATACGGATCCGTTCCCTATGACCTGATAAGAAGAAAACAATGAGATGTCAGAACATACATGAATATTTGCACCTGTGTCAATCCACCAATCATTAGACTGACAAACAGAAAATACAGTAAACAAATTACCGTACCCAGATGCACCATTCTCATTGTTGCTCACAATCATGTTGACAGACTTGGAGTCCTGTCCTAGTTTGAACTTGTTCGGGCACTTGTTAGCCCAATGTTCCTCTAAACCACAAGTGAAGCAGCGACCTTTCTTCTTATCCTTCTTGAAGGGCTTCTTACCCTTCTTTTTGAAGTCGGTATTCTGTTGGATAACAGTTTTCCCCTTGGGCTTCTGGAAGCCGGAGTTCTTCTGTACCATATTGGCGACAGAAGTCCCTTCCCCTTTTCCGTGCGAGTCTTTTGCTCTCGAATTCTGCTCAACACTCAGATGGCCGATGACATCCTCAACAGAGAATTCACGCCTCTGGTGTTTGAGAGTAGTAGCAAAGTTCCTCCAGGAATTAGGCAGCTTAGCGATTATGCATCCCACGACAAATTTGCCCGGTAGCACACACTTGAGAAGCTCAAGCTCCTTAGCGATGCACTGTATCTCATGAGCTTGTTCCAATACAAAACGGTTTTCAACCATCTTGTAATCATGGAACTGCTCTATAGTGTACATCTCGCTTCCAGCATCGGTTGCGCCGAATTTAGATTTGAGCGCCTCCCACAAGTCCTTGGCAACCCGCACATGTAAATATGCATCAACCAACTTATCTCTGATCACGCTCAGAACGGCTCCAACAAAGACGACGGTGGCTTCCCTGAACGCCTTCTCCTGTTCAGGAGCAATCGTTCCAATGGGAGTAACACCGGCGACCCAGAACACGTTCATCGCAGTGAGCCATAAGGTGGTTTTGGTTTGCCAACGCTTAAAATATGTCCCCGTAAACGGGGCTGGTTTCAGTGCAGCAGCAAAACCTTGGATCGAAAATTGCCTACACATATTAGGTTTTTGGATTGCTGAGAATATAGACAATTGTTCGATTAAATTAATCCAATAATAAATCATGAACATGACAAAAGTAGTGCTAATGACATACTGAAACTTGATGATAAAACTATGTACTAGACAAATAGTAGAAACATCTACGCATATCCCTAGTACTGCAGACATGGAAATAATCATGAGAGGGATAAACATGTTATACCCTCCAGTAGGCCAGTTGGCCGCAGCAGCAGCGGAGGCGGTGGCTTCGTCGGCGATCCTCTTGTCAGCGGCAGCCTTCTCCTTGTCGGCGTCGGTGGCCATGGTGATGAAGAAGACGACGCGGACGTTGTTGATGCAGATGTAGATGAAGCAGACGGACTTGAGCGAGCAGTCGCGTAGAGACGCTCCCCAAAACCTAATCGCCCCTCTCCCGTACAGGATCTAGAGAGGCGGAGTTTCGGAGGCCTGCTCTCCCGTCAGCCGTGTACGCGGTGGACGGGATGGGATCAGCGATGACAGCAACAGTAGGTGGAACTATGGTGGCGGCGCAAGCAGATGCTATCTTTCTGGTGTTACTTCTGGAGAGGAGCGACCTCTCTCATATAGACACACACGCAGGCGGAAGGCCAACGGAAACGCATGCAATTAATTAGAGAATTGAGAGACTGGTAACGGCCGTACTTAAGAGCACTTAAGACAAAACGTTTCAGCTCAAATTCATTCTCCATTAAGCGCAATAAATTCTGAAAACTCCCGTACTTAAGAGCACTTAAGACGGACGTTTCAACTCGCAATGAATTCTGAAAACTCCCGTGCTTAAGAACACTTAAGACAAACGTGTCAGTGCATATTCATTTTCCATTAAGGCAAGCGTTTCAGTTGACCGTTCATCTGCTTCAACTTGCAGCGCACGAGATTCCCTCAACCCGCGGCGCGCGAGCACGTCGTGACGAGGCGATGCGTGACAACATGGGCCTTTAGGGATTTATCTGGAAATGTTAGATGCTAATATTTCAACAATATTTCAGCATTCTATTCCCTTCCTTCCATAGTTATTGTGGTGATTTTAGTTTGAAATGAAACTAAAATCACGACTAGAATTATCGAACGGAGATAGTATCTCGTACCAGATTTCATCTCGTAGTCACACACTTCTTGATTAAACATTAGTCACCATGTAATTTTATGGCGATTCTCTAGGTCGACCGGGTGGAGGGAGGTTTAGATGGTCCCTCTCATGTAATCGAGATCTCAGCAATCCTTACATCGCATCATATCACCACCCACATGACAATTTTTCATGCTATTGCAGTATTTGTGTGCAACATTTCATCCTTGGTGGGCAAAACGTACAAAAAGTATCACACCATTTTTGAAACACCGATGTATAATATGAAGATATGTTGTCATGTTTTTTCCTCAATGTCACTTGGACGTGGTGTTGTTGTAGAGGTTGGGTATTATATGTATCATCTTGATGCTTAATAAAAATGCCCTTTATAAAAAAAGAGTATGCAACAAATCCCCCGCTTGCACGAAATTTCCCCAAAAAATAACCATACATATGCAACATGGGACACCAACGTTTGCAGCACCCCAAGAAAACATTTCTAGTACATAATCAACATTTGCAGTCGACGTTTACTTTCGTCATGGCATTTTGCTTTTTTATTCCTGGCAAAACACACACAAGTTTGAAGCGTATGGAAAACACCCATGCATCACCGAAAATCCACAAATGATAACCTTGTACCAGAGGACCAACTAATGGATTGCACAACACATGTAATAGCAACAGTGCTAACCTAGTTTAGGCCTGACATACATAAATCAAACTAACAGTTGGCAACCAGATGAAAAAAAAACTTGAGTTCGAGGTGCATCCCATGTTGTGCACCGAGAGACACTAGTCGGAGCAACCGAAGGTGAGGAAGGAGGTGACATCTAGTGTTGAACAAAGACTTTAACGTTGGGAAAGTGTCATGACTATGTTCGAGGCGAAGGTTCGATCAATCAAACTACGGACCGAAAGATACATCCTTGGAGACCGCCAAGTTAATCTTGTGTGAGACGCACAAAGCCCTAATCTACAACCAAATATAAAACCATTCACAATAATCAAATCCATCATTGTCTCAATTCATATAAATATACGATGATTATTTCATCACATGACTTCGAGGAGAGAATTGAGTGAGAGACGATGGAAGAGTTGCACGGATCTCAGCGAGGTCAGGAAAGTGGACGGGAGAAAACAATGTGTTATACTCCGGACACGATGTTTTGATGCATAGGTCTAGATATTATGAAAAAATATTTTAAATATATTACAAAATTTCAAAAAATTCTAAACAAAAATGTTGGGTGTATATTCGAACATTTAATGTCTGCACAAAAAGTTTCACAAAAAAATATTTTTGTGGCGTGTGTAAAAAGACAAAAAGATGTCTTGTGAAAAATCATTTTGAAACACCGAAATTTGTCTTTTTATATAGGCCACATAAAATGATTTTTTAGTGAAACTTTTTGTGCATACATTAAATGTTTGTATGTACACCCGGAAATTTTGTTCGAATTTTGTTGACATTTTGAAATACGATTTTAAATAGTAGATGCATCTACACCTATGAGGCGAAACAGATTTCCCTTATACTCCCTCCGTTTCTAGATATAAGCCTTTTTTAGAGACTCCAATACGAATTACATCCGGAATAAAATGAGTGAATCTACACTCTAAAATACGCATGTATACATCCACATGTAATCCTTATTGGAATCTCTAAAAAAGTTTATATTTAGGAACAGAGGGAGTAATATTTTTCGAGATCGCAATGTCATATATTTTAAGTACTCCATTATAATTTTGTTTTTTTTTCGGCAAATTGCTTATGTTCCTTTTGAGAATTTCTCCAATTTGCTTAATACTAGAAGTACAAGGGCTAAATCCTAAGAAATCCCTAATATCTCGTGTCTGGAACGTTATCTCTAACCTCTCGGCTCGTCTGTCATCCACGTCTCCCCGGCCGGCGTCTCCGCTCCAATTCATCCAATGGCCTCGCCGCACGCCGACCCCACACCGGCGCCGCCGCTCCTGCTCGCCATACGCCACATCCCCTTCGCCGGAGCCCACCGGGCGCGCGCGTTTCCGTCCCCGGACCTCGCCCCACTCGCGCGCAGCCTCGACGAGCTCGCGGCTGCGGCTGCCGCCCACCCGCTCCTGAAGCCGCTCTTCGACTTCCACCACCACCTCTCCACCTTCTCTCAGGTACGCAGACAGACATCCACTCCCTCGTCGTCGAGCCCGACCAAAACCGCACGAGGATGGATGGTCTAACGCCGTAGGCCCACCCGATGTGTGAATGAGCAGAGCAGGAGGCAGAGGATGGTGGCGATGCGGCAGGCGGCGTGCCCTCTGGCCGGCAACGGCGAGGGCTGCTTCGCGGCGGTGCTTGGAGGATCCGTGGCCGGGATGGTGGTGTCCAACGGCGTCAACAGCTTCCTCAGCCTCTACAACACCGTGCTCGTCATCAGGCTCGTCCTCACCTGGTTCCCCAACACGCCGCCCGCCATCGTCTCTCCCCTCAGGTACACACACTGCGGAACACATTGTCCCAGTAGGCAGTAGCAGTACAATCCCTAAGGCCAACCGAAAGCAACAAAAGGACATCACATTCCTAGGCATTTTAATTCAGCGGCGTCAGATTGACGATGATTCAGAACACAAACGTATTTAATTTGGTTACTGCCACTTAGTGTTAAACTATCACGATCCTTCTCTTAATTATAGTGGAGACGCAAGATTGCAAAAGCAGAAAAGCGACACGTCTCTGCCGATGAAGGAAAGGCTTTAGCCTGACGAAACGCTCGCTGACATTACTTGCTTTGATGAGTTGATTGCTTGGGTGATTTCTGAATGCAAATGTTGTTTGTGGCGTGCAGCACGGTATGTGACCCGTACCTGAACCTCTTCCGGGGCATCGTCCCGCCGCTCGGTGGCCTGGACCTGTCCCCCATCCTCGCGTTCCTGGTACTCAACGCCCTCACCGGCACCGCCGCCGCGCTCCCGGCCGAGCTCCCGGGACAAAACGCTGCAGCCAGCTCGGCGCACCCTGACGAACTCACTGCAAATCAGAGGAAATGGATGCAAAGATTCCGCTCGGCGAAGTCCAAAGAGGCAGATGATGCTCGCTAGACTTCCTGCATTTTTTTTTCTTCAATCATTCGGCATGTGAAAAATCCACTGAGGCCCGCTTTCGTTTCTGAATATATGTAGAGGAACCAAACTGCTTGACTGTAATGACATGTCTTGGTCTTTGTGATAATTCTCACTTTCTTGATTGCTTGTGGAAATGAAAGAAACCCAGTTCTGTATGGAGTCCACATACCAGGGAAACTGAACATTAATGACACGACTTTTGGCTTCTAAATCTGTGAGGAACAGCCTTTTGTGCACAACTCACTTGAACAAGCAAAGCCCTACTAGATCTATACAACTACCACTTATGCTCAATGGGAAGTCTAGTAAAATATCCTGGAAAATGACATGACAGGTCAGAATTAGACGCTTCTTCGCTGCAACTCCTTCCGTTTTATTTTAGTGTTAGGTACATCCATAACTAGATATATGTGAGTCAATTAAAATGGAACGGAGGGAGTACTTGCTACTGCATCCTGAATGGATCCAACACAAACAAGTAACTGCAGCTACTACCCTTTTAAAGGGGGTAAAGCTGTTTTATTGACCGAAGCATATAATTTTACAGCTTATAATGTACAATGTCCTAGCAACAGGACTGGACAAGTTCGAGCATCGTCATGACGAAATTCCTACAACTTTGCATGCTGCCGCTAATATTCAAGCTCAGTGATGCTCTATGGTACTCCGGAATCAGGATAGAGCTGAACCATAGGACTATTGATCATGCTGGTTCGGGGACTTTTCAGAGGCAAGCAAGAAGTCCAAGACGACCTCGTTGAACCGATTCGGATCCTCCATATGCGGCACATGCCCGGTTTCCTTGAAGATTTCCAATCTGACATTCTCTCCTAAGCACCTACAACCATCATGAGAGCAATAGTATAAAGCAATGGTTATGCTGTAATTTGCAAAAAAATGCATTTAGTGTGTTTCAATTTGAGAGCAATAGTAGACATGGTAATCAATGGAGCAAAAGTAGGACCGGTCATTCAAGTCACGCTCTGTTCTTGCACTGGGATGGCTATGAACTCCAGCGTATTGCTGTGAAGTACCTCTTGACAGCAAAAGCCTTGTCCAAAGGGAATATCTGGTCATGGTCTCCCCAGATTAGCAAAACATCCTGCCGTTAACAACATCAAATACAGAGTTAATAGATGTTTTGTTAATGCTACAAAGATCTTTCAGAAACAGAATACAGTGTGGCTGAGTATAATTTGGCTCTCCATTTTGGTCCAAATTTTACTTTTACCTGCTCCAAGGGTGTAACTTGAAACTGGTATGTACCTACAGTTATAGCCTTCATAAGCTCGATCTTCTCTTCCCTCTTATCTGTGAAAAGTTTCTGTAAATCGACAAGATCACTGCTCAGTACTGGCATGTGTTGATCAGATCAACTAGAGTAGATGAAGCAATGGCCTAGTCACCTGCACGGTCTCTCCGATCACGAAGTCCGGCAGCATGGCGGTGATCTGCCTCCGGTAGAACGTGAGCTCCATGAGCCGCCGCCCGGTGCGCGCGTCGAGCGGCATGAGCAGGTCGGCCGTGGTCGCCCACTCGCCGCCGGCGCGCTGGAGGAGCGCCCTGTCGTCCTTGGCCGTCTTAAGCAGGTCGGAGTTGGATATCACCACGGGTCCCACCCTGGCAGGCCCCGCCGCGCGCGCCAAGGAGTACGCCACGAACCCGCCGTAGCTCGTGCCGGCCACGGCGACCCGCGCTGAACTCGCCAGTCCGGGGAGCGCGTCGAGCAGCGCGGCGAGCGCTGCTGCCTGCCCCGACTCGGAGGGCGGCGGGGAGGAAGGGCAGGGGGAGGAGCCGCCGAAGCAGAGGAGGTCCGGGACGATGACATGGAAGTGGCGGGAGAAGGGCCCCACCTGGCGGCGCCACTGCCAGGTGGCCATGGGGCCGAAGCCATGGATGAGGAGGAGCGGCGGGAGGCTCGGCTCCCCCGGCGGCGCCCAGTAGTGGATCGTTCGGGTCCCACCGCCTTCGCACGGGAGGGCGACGGTCTGGGGGCAGAGGCCGGCGGCGAGGAAGGCGCGGCGCGAGAGGTACTCCATCACCGGGAGCCGGGAGGAAGCTGATGCCCATGGCGGCGTACGTGCACGGTGCACTAGTGCAGCCAGAGCTGAGCGGCGAAGTGCGAGACGGGCAAACTCGGCCGGCGGGTATAGCTGTATAGAGCCGGCGAACTGACACGTCAAAGCAAACTCTGCCAGCTCTCGCTTACGTACGAGTGTACGTGCGTGGCCGGCTATCGCGCGCGCTAGAGTCACGAGGCTAATGGGAAAACAATGTGAAATTTGTAATTTTCTTGATTTGTATATATCTAGACGTATTTTTATATGTATGTTAAGTTGTTAACTCTATGTATATAGTTAATATTAAAATAGCTAAAATGTTTTACAACGGAGAGAGTAGTTAAGAAGAGTTAACAACTTAACTTACATAGAGTTAAGAAGAGTAGTTGTCAACAGAGAAAGTAGAACCTCTATCGGAGCCCGTAAAACGCGGAACTGAAAACCATGTGTTATGCGGTGTTTTCAGTTCCAAATTGCTCGGCCCAGAACAGAAATTGAAACGAGAACTGGAACTGGAAATTAAAAAAACATTTTGCGCGAACCCACGGACAAACACCTCGGTGATCTACAACTGTCACTCAAAATATCACCAGTTATCACCGGAGCACTACCCAAAATAACCTAGCTCGTTGCCACTAACCCTAACCCTATCTAGCACCTCGGGTGCGGCGACTCCGCGCCGCTCACTCCTCATCGGAGACGAGGTCGAGCACTCCTCGTCGAAGACGAGGACGACGTACATGGCGGCCTCGAGCTCGGCGACACGGCGCCACTTCTCCACCTTCTCCTTCTGGGCGTGCTCGGCGGCGACGCCCTGCTCGAGGAGGATAGCGTTGATGTTCTCTTTTACGAATAATTCACGAATTTTACTTGTTTTTTCTATTGTATTGATCTGTTTGTTCTATGGGACCCTCTATTTCCTCATTTGACTGAGATGTCGTTAAGGATGACTCCAACGGGTCGACCCAAATGGACGCGCGTTTTGTCCCATTTTGTCAGTTTGGGTCGGTGAACGGACGCGTGTCCGGCCCATGTCCGTCCCTTTCCGGCTACTACACCCAACGGGCCGACGCATTGAGTCCGCCCGGCGAGGTTTTTTGATCATTTTCGGCCATGGTGATCACAGTGCAACAAAACAAGTATATAGCAAGCAAAATAAACCATACAATTCAAATAATACAAATAATACAATCCAAATAGTTCATCAAATAGTTATTACAATCCAACTAATTCAGCAAATAAATACAAATTGTTTCACAAATAACAAATTGTTTCATGCATAGTCTTACAAACCAAATAAATATAAAACCAATAGTTCATAAAATGGAACTACTGGTTACCATAGTGCTGCCAGACATGCTCCACCAAATCATTTTGGAGCCAAAGATGAGCCAACTTCTCACGAATGTCACAGTGGAAGTCGAGAAACTGAGCAAATGTGGACGGTCCCTGTGGCTCAACCAACTGATCCTGAAACTGCCATGCCTGATCATGCATACCCTCATCGCGTTCATCCTCCACAATCATGTTGTGCATGATCACACAAGCTGTCATCACCTCCCACAGGGTGTCCTTGTCCCATGTCCTAGCAGGGTGTCGAACAATAGCCCATCGTGACTGGAGGGCACCGAATGCACGCTCCACATCCTTTCTAGCACTTTCTTGTTACTTGGCGAACCTCTTCTTCTTCTCATCATTTGGATTGGAGATGGTCTTCACAAATGTAGTCCATGTAGGGTAAATCCCATCAGCAAGATAGTAAGGTTTGTCATACTCGTGACCATTGATCTCATAGGTCGCCTGGGGTGCCAGGCCATTGGAGAGCCTGTTGAACACCAGAGAACGTTGCAGCACATTGATTTCATTGTGCGAGCCGGCCATGCCAAAAAAACGAGTGCCAAATCCACATATCTTGTGATGCCACGACCTCAAGTACGACCGTGCATGCCCCAACATGGCCCTTGTACTGCCTCCCTGCCAAGCAAATGGGCAGTTCCTCCACTCCCAGTGCGTACAATCTATGCTGCCAATCATCCCAGGGAACCCTCTGGCATCAACGCCAAGAGCCGGGTCATGTCCGCAGCATTGGGTTCCCTCAAGTACTCTGGGCCGAACACCTGCACCACGGCTTTGCAAAACTTATACATTGCTTCAAGGCACGTGGACTCACTCATCCGCACGTACTCGTCCACAAGTTCACCGGCAATTCCATATGCAAGCATACGAATTGCGACGGTGCACTTCTGATACGACGAGAAGCTGAGGGTACCACATGCATCTGGCTTGCATATGAAATAATCATCAAAATGCATCACCCCCAACCGGATACGGTTGAACAAAGATCTTCTCATCCGGAAACGGCGCCGGAAAACCTTGGGAGGGTATGTGGGTTTCACTGGACGAAAGTAGTCTCCATAGAGCTGGATATGCCCAGCTCTCCGGTTCCGGTCCAAGGCTCCAGAACGGCCCGGCACCGACCCTCGAAACACCGGCCGCATCCTCTCTATGTACTCGTTGACGATGAGGGTGGCAACCAGGCCGTCACTCTCATCATCGGAGGAATCGTCCGGCGATGACTGGCACATGATATAGTTCTTGTAGTACCACTCATCAGAGCTATCCATGGCCGAGTTCGTACCTGAGTTGTTGCCGGGGCAAACGGCCGAACACCTTGTGAGCGGCGTGGGTGTCGCGGGCGCTGCGAGAGAGATGGCCGCAAGATTCACCGGCCGCGCGGGGAGGAAGCTGATCCGGTGACGACGGGAAAGAGGAGCAGGAGACGGCCTCCCCGGATTGTCCTGTAGTGCCAAATCTGCGTGCCGACGGCGGGGTGGCGGCGGGATGAGCGAGAGAGGCGGAGGAGATTGGGGTGGGGAATGGTCTGATGGGTGGGCCAGGGGCGGACTAGGGCAGGACACAATAGCGCTCCGCGCTTCCGCGACCGACGCAAACCTGACCCAAATTTGGGCCAAGAATGGGTCGCGGCAGACAGAAAAACGAAGCGCGGTCCGTTTGCGTCGCCCCGTTGGGCCGTGTTTTTAGCTCCCACGGACAGGAACGGAGGCGTGCGGACTTGATGCGTCGCCCCGTTGGAGTCATCCTAAGTCTCAACCCGCGAGGCGTCCATGTCCAGCCGCCAGGTTCTGCCCTCAAGCCGTTGCTCGTCCAGTCCGGACAGGCTCCAGTGTGGATCGTTCGCTTGTTTTCCTCGGGTAGCAGGTGCAGATGCACCCACTGCCAAAAAACAAAATTTGAAATGTAAAAAACTTCTAAATAAATTTTTCGCATATAGTTCAAGACATTTTATGTTAGCATAAAAACTTACGTGAAGAAAAAATATTTTTTGTGACCTGTGTAAAAAAGACAAATTCGGAGGCTCCAAAATGATTTTGTACGAGACATTTTTTATCTTTTTTTCACATGTCACAAAAAATATTTTTTCTTCACGACATTTTTTGTGCTAACACAAAATGTTCTAATGTATATACGAATTTTTTTCTGGAATTTTTTGATATTTTGAAAAAAACAATTACATAATAGGTTCATGTACACCTGGTACCACTAAGAGCATCTCCAGCAGACGCCGGAAACGGAGCGCGTGCGCCATATAACAGAATTTTCCCGCGCGCGGGGCCATTTCGCGCGTTCCAGCAGACGCGGGAAAAAAGCGCGCGCTCAGAAAACGGAAGCGCGCGCTGGCCAACGCGCTACGTTTCGCGTTAAATACCCCGCCCCGCGGCCAGCGCGCGCTCACTCCACGCGTCCCCAACCACTTTTCCCCTCCCACCGCTCGCGGCACCGCTCTGAATCCCGCCGCCGCTCGCGCCACCGCTCGCAATCCGCCGTCGCCACCATGCCTCCGCGCCGCACGAGCCAGTCCGGGTACCGCGGCATCCGCCCGCGCGCCAACGGGACGTTCTACGCGGAGATCCGGTCCGGCGATAGCCGCGTACCGCTCGAGACGTACGCGACCGCGGCGGAGGCCGCCCGCGCCTACGACGCGGCGACGTGGAGGCTCAACCGCTCGCGCCAGAGCATGAACTTCCAGGACTGCCGCAACGCGTAGGAGGCGGCGAACAGGGCGCCGCGGTCGCGCCTCGTCACCGCCGACGACCGCCGCGAACACCGCCTCCGCGCGACGCTCCGCCTAGTCGAGGACCGGGACCACCGCGCCGTCGACGACTGGTACCGGAGCCACCCACGCGAGGCGAGAGAGGAGATGGAGTTCTGGAACACGCAGGCGGCCGAGCGGGCCGAGCGGCGGGCCGAGCGCCGTCAGGACCGAGAGGCGCAGCGGGTGGCGAAGGCGCGTGTCGAGGCGGAACTGTTGGCAGGCCAAGCCAACTGGCCCGAAGACGACGAGAGGTGGAACGCGCTGCAGGATGACATCTCGGACGACACCAACTCCGAGGACGACATCTTCTCCGACGACGACGAGTTCTAAATCGCGCCGGCGCTGTTAGTAGTTCTTCTAGTTAAGTTTAGTTCTAGTTAGTTCGTAGTTCTAAGTTTGTGTTCGTGTGTTCGTGTAGTCGACTCGAGTTCAATATATTGCTATTTTCAGTATATTTATTTTGTATTGTTTATCATGTTCTGGCGCAAATATGTTGTTTGTGTTGGGCGCGCGCGGTGGAATTTTAACGCAGCTGCTGGAGCAAAAACTTTGCCCCCGCGCCACGCTAAATATAGCGTGGCTGCTAAAGCAAAACAGGCGCGGCGCGCGCAAAAACACAATTTTGACGCTGCAATTTTTTTTTAGCGCGCCGGCTTGTTGCGCGTCTGTTGGAGCAAGTCTACCTGACGCTAACATGAACTCTGAAACCCGTACAGAACCTAACTCTGTCGAAACTGAAGAAATCAACACCTAGACTGAAACTGTGATTTACGCCAAAATTTGCTTGTTTTCGCCGTGTATGTACCGGTTCCGCGCCGTGTAATAAGTACTACTACTACTATGTAATGTACAGTACAAGTAATAATCGGTTCGTATTCGGAAAAGAAGTCTCGTTCAGTTGTAAACAAATCAGGCAGGACTCCAAGTCTCCATCATATTAGCTTGAAGGCTGAAGCCCAAGCCCAGCTAACGTGTGCATCCCATCGTGATCACCCTGATCCCATTGTATCCTCTCGCGCCGCCGCCGACGTACGCAATGGCCGCCGCTGGCCACGACCGCCTGTCCGAGCTCGCTGACGACCTCCTCCGCCGCATCCTCCACTTCGCCCCGCTCAAGGAGGCCGTCTCCACGACCGCGCTCTCGCGGCGATGGCGCGCGCCACTCTGGCTCTCCTCGGGCGCCGTAAACCTCGAGACTGGCATTCACAACAACGTCCGCTTCTTCTCCGGGAGTGAGGATGTCGTCACCGCGGCCGCGGAGGCGCTTGACGCCGCCGACGTCCCTGTCACTAGGATCACCCTGTGCCACGAGAAGTACAACGTCGCATCGCGCTACTGCTACACAGACTTGGTCGACGTCGTGCTCTCGCACCGGGCGGCGCGCCGCGTCGAGGAGCTCCGGCTCATCGCCACAGATCCCAGCGACTACTACCGCTACGATCGTGCAGGCCTCTATGAGGTCACCCTCGACTCCCTGCCGTTGGAGACACTCCGGATCCTCGAACTCAACAACTGCGAGGGAATCCTCTTCCAGAGGCAGCAAGCCGTGCTCCCTCAGCTGTCCTCCCTAGGGCTTAGCTACTGCGTTCAGCACCTAGGCTCTCTCCAACGCGTCATCGACTCCGCGCCGGCGCTCGCTGCCGTCCGACTCGAGTCTGTCGTCATCGACGCAACGGAGGAGAAAGGCAAAGAAGACACAACACGCCGCCTCCGCTGCCCCGCTGCCAATGTGCTCGTGCTCGACAGTTGCACGTGGCAGGTGAACCATGGACGCACATTTTCTGGTGACCACTATAAAGAGACCGTCCATGTCGATGAGATCAACGCGCCAAGGTTACAGCGCTTCAAGTACAAGGGGCCACTTCGCTCGCTCTCATTCAGTCCACAGCCACAGGAGTTGGAACAAGTGGATCTGCATTTTTTCACGCAATACTACGAGTACGAGCGGAACAACTTAGAAACCTTCTGGCGATTCGTCCGGAGCTTCACCAGCACAAGGAGATGAGGCTGAGGGTGAACAACCTTGAGGATATTGCCGTGCTCAGCAAGGCAAGGCGGGTCGAGCTCTTGCCTGCGTTCAGCCAGCTCGAGCGTCTCGAGGTTCAAGGAGTGCATTCGACGAAAGACAATATTGCAACAGTGACAACGATCTTGAACCTGCTCCGCTGCTGTCCCGTTCGCTGTGGCTTCCGGATCAACCTCATAGCAAAGCAACAGGATGGCTCAAACAAAAAAGAAAGGGTATGCACACAAGTACCTCAGAAGGAAATTCAGATCGCTGCCATGTTGGGCCCAAGCCACTTCTACAAATGCTTGCAGAGCTCCCTCAGGGGAGTGTGCATGCAATTCCGGCTAGAGAAGACGGATTGTCTTGGGGAAAAGCTGATAAAATTCTTCGCCGAGAAGGCGATGGTTCTTAAAGAAATGCGAATCGATGGTGGAGATGAAAAGTTGTTTGAGGAAATGAATACCAAGGCTGAAAAGTGGAACTCAAAAAGGAGAAAGATAGGGGCCACAAGTTTCGTGGTCTTACCTCTCAAGAGCAGACTCTACCAAGAACGGGAAATTTGATATATTACTATTCAGGTATGTAGTTTTTTTTTTCATTTTATAGGAGGGGAATTTCGGGCTGGAATGTGCCGGTACATCTTGAGTTCATTAGTAGAGTGCTAACATGTAAAGTTTATTAAAGCTTTATTCTTCAACCAGTCCTCCTAGGGTTGTGTAGCAGCCAGTCGGTTAATTGTTAGGTTAACAATATGAAGTTTCTCTATTTGACTGCCCATCGTTTTTTGGTAACCGTTATCTGAATCATCATGTAGAAGCTTGAGATGATTAAATGACTAGATTATATTTTACAATGGTTATTCTAATTTTTTGTTGTTTCCAAGCCTCAAAATAGGCTATAAGTATGACGCATCACAGAATGAACATTAGTTCACAATGCTTAATAGTAAAATATTAGAGATAAAACCAAGTTACATATATTGATTGATAGAAACAAAGTTGTTCCATCTTGTATGCAGACCTCAAGATCATTTAGCCTATGTTTTGTTTGTCAGATAAATGTTACGTCGAAACCACCCTCTCATCTTTGAAGAGGTGTTCTAAAAGCACTTGTATTTTATACCGTTTGCTAAACATTTCATAATACTTCAAAACAACAGTAAAATTCTTCTATCTGTGGCACCATATGCATCAAATAGTCAAAGGAATCCTTTCATTTGTAAAACAATACTGGTATAATATGTAGTTATAACACCATATTTAGTATTCGGAGAAATTTTCTTTTAGCCTGCCACGTTCAAAAAAATCCACCCATGTTGGGAGATATGGAAGGAGAGAAATGCAAGGTGTACCGTCATGTTGCGCGAATGTGGTTATTAATAAAATCAAAGAAGAGACGAGAGCATGGTGTTTGGCCGGGCCAAATTTTTTTTTGCAATGTAGTTCCGGAAGAGTAAACTCCTTTTGGAAGTCCTAGGGCTTGTCCTAGGCAACTATGTCTAAACTCCTCCTTATTTAATGAAAATGGCAACTCTTTTGCCTTGTTTAAAAAAAAACATTGGCCCAAACATTGTAAATGTTGTAACTCGCGGGAGTGGAGCATCACAATCTTTTTCCTAGTAATTTTTTATTTAGTGAAAATTGGAGAATAGATAGTTGACTATCAACGATTGCTAACCTATCATAGATTCCAATACATCGCACCATAGTCTAACTGTAAGAACTTGTTTAAATTAACACCATCAGTGTCGCTAGCAAGGCTTGTCGCTCGTGGCGGAGCTCCAAGCGTATGCTGCCACAACCTTTGACTTTGTAAACGCGGATGTATTTTTTCCTGCTGCTGACTGCCCAGACAATACTTAGACGTTCAATCAGTTTTTTGTAGTTCGATGAGTCGACGCGGCAACATAAAGCCAGCACTTACGATGTGTACGTGTACACACTAATTAAGCCGTTTTTTCAGTCGATGCGAAAGCCGGTCCGTTAACTAACAGTCGGTACTTTGATGGCTGCTCGTCGTAAGATAGGATGAACAATCAGCGTTGTATTGTAATGTTTGTCGTTTCAGTTTATTGATTAAATTTAATTGCATGTGCCCAGGACATGCTATGGTATTCCGGTGAAACAATTTGTTGAACATTGCAAAAAACATGTACACTAATATATGTACTCTCTGTACCTGAAAGTTTATAATTATATTTCTGTGTAACATGTTCTAACACAGCGATCAAGTTCGATTGATTCTGTTCCTATCAATGTTTTGATCACTTCATTGTGAAAGATGTCATGCAGTTTGTAAAATCAATAAAACCATGTACATCCATAAACAATTAATAAGTTTAAGAGGTCATGCTAGGAACAAAACAACGGACAAACAAGCAAGGAAACGTGAGTACTTTACGGGGATAGTGAATACATGACTGATTATACTTATTAACTTATATTCTAGGTAAATTTATTCCTTCATAGATATCCGTGTCCTTATCAGCATGCTGGGTGTTGTCTGAGCCTAAGCAGAGTTGAGCTGGGAAGAGCCTCCGATTGCCAACAGACCGTGTCCGTCAGTGACAGATCCAACTTGCGCGGAGTTGGTTACGCCAACTTTGACGACATCACGGGCTTGTCTCGTAGTTGTTGTAAATCCTCCAATGCCTTCTTCTCGAGCCCCCTTCTCCTATAAACTACAAGTTGTTTTCGCTTTCTCGTTCGCATGTGTTGAGATCCATTTTTCTTGCATTCTACACTCTTCTCGTCTTCAAGGTGACTGAGATCGAGGAGATAAATGTTTTGCCCAGTCGAGCACGCCTCACGGTAAGCTTCGATTACATAGAAACTATACTTTGACTAGCCTTGCTTATGCTGTTAAGAGGGGTAGGGGTCACGGCTTCCGTTAGAACGCATGGATGACGTCTTTTAATGCATAGGCTTTTAAGCCGATCGTTAACTGACTATCATGCAATTTGTTGACCTGTGTATTTTAGTCTCATATATACAAAAATCCCTGCTGATGTGTAAAGCGAGGTTATAATTGTGTTCAAATGAATGTTTCACCACATTGGTCTCTAAAAAACATGTGTTATTATTGTTACTTAATCTGTTTTCGATTACCATCATATAAATGAAATTAACATGTCTGTCGGGGGATCGTGTTTTCAAGGCTTAGGGAATTAGGCTTCAGGAAAGAGACGAGCGTTTGGAGCAATGTTGAGGATGTATATATACCTGGTTCAAGGCTTCCCAAGTAAGGAACGTGTCTCCAAAACTTTCGAAGGAAGGAACGAGCCTACAAGGCCTCCAAACGAAAGGACTTGGCTGCCAAGTTTCCCAAGTTAACCGTCCGGGATAGGTGGGGCTCACCATGAGACCCACGCGATAATTAATACGGATATGAAACAGTAGGAGTCGCCATTCACCGGTTTAAAAGATCCTGTTTTTTTCTAGCTATGTCCTTTTTTTACGTGTACACTAAAAAATGCTGTGCGAAAGTTCCTTCTTAGGGTGTCAATGGTGACGAAGCTCTCCCGGTCTTCAGGCCCAATTGCGTCTTCACCACAAGTAGGGTCTTATTCCTTATCCATAACCAGTTCCAGATTGGAGCCGGTTCCATTGAATGGAGGTGCCGCATTTGTCCCTTCGCTATTCAGGCTGCAGGTGGGACTGCTCGTGGGCGCCCGCTTAATGCCCGCATAGTCCCACACATGATAAGTGGACATCCCGCGGCAGCCCACTAATCAGACGTGGGTATCCGCAAATCCCACATATGCCCACATGTAAACAAAGTACAGATGAAAAGCTAGCAATATATCAAATCCTCATGGCTGCATACTTTACAACAACACATGTAAACAAACTACACATAATTTGACAGGGACACGCGAAGGGAAAACCAGGCACACTGGTACACTCCTATCCCCACAATGTGTGGTCATCTTCGTCATCTGATCGGTTACTATTACCCATCAGTCCTTCTCGGCTTCATTTCTGTGTGTTTTTTGTGTGACGCACGGCAAAGCTTGCTCGCACCGTCAGACCGGATGTCGCCATTTGGCCAGGACCTGTCGCCGCCAGCCGTGGCGAGCACGGGCACACGCCCGCGGATGCAAACCAGCGGAGTGGGCGAGCAAGCAACACTGCAAAATCACAACGAAGCAGAGCCCTCTTCTTTTCAGCTACGCGATACTAGCTTCAAGCCATTGTAGTTTGACCCTGCTTGATTCGAGCTTCGTTGACTTCGTTTATTTTTCCGCTGGCCACAAGCGATATTTTAACGATGCGTGCGGAGGAGGAACTCGGTTAGTCTTGCGTGTATGCCTGAGCTGCAGCTCTTTGTACACGCTGACGGTGAGCGCTCAGTGTTGAAGGAGGAGCATAAATTGGTCTATTCGGAGCTGTTCATCCGCCCTGCCATCATTATCTGACGTGCTCCAAGAAAGCTCTCTTGCACGCTTCTCATGTCCTTCTGGTAGTTGGAGCTAGAGGGCCCAGCTGAGGTGAGATTTTTTACTCCTGCAATTCTTCATTCGAACCTGAAGAATCAAGAATCTGTCCTTCTTCCATGAATCAAGAAACTTTCTTTGCACCATGGATCGCCCTTTGCACTGAAACCTTCACAGCTCTCAGTAGCTCACTCCTGTAATAGAGCTCACTGATTAGCAAACGTACGCTGATATGAACGGCGTTTATGTTTCACAAGTTGAAGTCGTCGGCCCGACGGCTCCATTCCCCACGGGCTCGAATCTGACGCCGTGAAACTCTTTCCCCCACCATGAAGCAGGAGAGGTGGAGGAAGCGCCCGAGGCCACCGGAGCCGCCGGGCCTCGAGCTCGCGATGGCGCCCCGCTCGCCGGAAGGCCATTACGAGGAGATCCGCGAGCCCGATGGCGGCGAGGACAACTCCGAGCTGGGGGCGGCGCACGCGCGCGGCCTCGTGCCGCCGTGGCGAGAGCAGCTCACGGCACGCGGGGTGGTGGAGAGCCTGGCCGTCGGCGCCATGTACAGCGTCATCGTCATGAACCTCGTCCTCACCACGGGTCTCGTCCCCACGCTCAACGTCTCCGCCGGCGCCACAGTCTAGTCGCCTCTTTGGTTCGATGTGGGGAGGGGTTGGGCTCGACGTGGGCCACGACGGGGAGTCCCACGAATCCCACATACTATTTCTTCCTACCCGTGGGTGTCCACGTATGTTATTACGTGGGCTTGGGTAGTGGGCCCCGCGGGTAGCCCACTCCCACCTGCAGCCTGATTCGCTATAGTACATACCGGATAGATGGGGAGTACGCTAGAGGCTAGACACCAATGTGGTTCGTTCTAATCATACACGGCGTTGATTAGGAGGACATAATCGAATACCATGTGGAACACCCGTGTGCTAGTTTACATTCATTCTATCCGTTTTGTTACTTTACATAAATTGTTAGTGATGCTTATAGTTAGTTCTCTTCCATTCTACGTGAGAGATCTGCGTCCACGAGCGTTAGAGTCCACACATGTTATCTAACCACTAATTATTAGCATTATGTATAATATGTTGTCAACACAGTACTAGGTGGATCGTGCGCCCGCGCACCCCTAAATTTAGTTATATTGATCTATCAAATAATTTGGTGTGCACACTACTAACAGTAGCTCAGAATGGCTGAATGGGCCGAGGTGGCTAAGCGATCTTATTGCAAAACAATGGCGTAGTGGACAAGTAGCTGTGCAACTTATAAGGAGCTGCCATTGACGCGAGCTGGATCAGGCCCGTCAGCAGCCAGCAAGAAGTCCAGCAAGATCGCGTTGAAGCGTGCTGGGTCCTCGCTCTGTGGCGCATGCCCTGTTTTCTTGATGATCTCCACTCGAGATTTCCCATCCAAAGACCTGAGAGCAGAGTGCACAAGTCAATACAAATGGAGACCATCTGTTTCGTGAGGAAACCACACGCGCACACACTCTAGCTTGTGAAGTTGTGATAAGCTATACCTCTGAATTGCAAAGGCCTTCTCTACTGGGAACAATTGGTCATGCTCTCCCCAGACAATTAGCACTTCCTGGATACAGATAGGCCGTGGCAAAAAGGTTAGGTTTGTCAGAGCGTTTCACTGAATGCATTGGGTGAAGTGTTAGGTGCGCATATACATACAGATACAGACCTGAGAAAGTGGTGTAACTTGGAACTTGTCTGTGCCGACCGTGATCCCCTTGAGAAGATGGATAAGTTGTTCCCTGTTGTCCGTGAAGAGTTTCTGACAGTAGACAACAAAACCATCTGATTCAGTATCTACCTGTACTCTGCTATCTGACGACAGCAAGCACGGCTGAAATTATAGGTCAAGTCACGAGAGCGCCACTCGAGCCTCCAACAGTATCAACCAGGGACTAATCTTACTGACTACTGGGTCGGGATCAGCAGTTAGATCGGCATTATTGCAGTGTGCATTTTCGGTTTCGATCGGAAATAAATGCTTGCTAAATCTGAAAACCAGGAAATCAATGCTACAGGGCAAGATTTGTCTGATAGGAGGTGTTGTGGTTGTGGTTTGTGGCTGGAAATTTTGCTGCCAGGCGAAGCTGATGTCGTTGTCGTCTACCAACCAAGATGGTCTTGGGTCTTTAGATCTACATGAAAGTTCATCTATCGGTAACTTGAATTATTTTCCTAGACTAGAAGGAAAATAACAGTTCATTCTGACGAGAAAATTGTGTTAGCAGAGAAGTAGCGTGTCGCAGAGTGATAGGCCGATCGAACTTTGTTAATTCAAGGACAGAATGGAAAAGTCGAACGTGACTCGGGCACTAGTGCAATGCCCACCTGGATGAAGTCCCGGAGGACGAAGTCTGGCGTCATCATCGCCGGCGGCGGGCGGTACACGGCCAGCTGCATCAGCCTCCTCATGGCAGCAGGCTCGGTTGGCAGGAGCAGCTCGTGCACGGCGCTCCACTCTTCCCCGGCCCTTTTCAGGAACCCGCGGTCGTCGGCCGCTGTCTTGAGCAGGTCGGAGCTCGCGATCACCACGGGGCCGACTCTCCCGGCCCCCGCCGCGCGCGCCAGCCAGTACGCCACGAACCCGCCGTAGCTCGTGCCCGCCACGGCCACCCGCTTGCCCTTCATCCCCTCCATAGAATCCAACAGCGCCGCGAGCGCCGCCGCCTGCGTGGCCTCCGTCGGCGGTGGCTCCGTGGGGGAGTCCCACGAGCTGCCGCCGAAGCCGAGCAGGTCCGGGACGATGATGTGGAATTGGCTGGACAGTGGTCCCACCTGGCAGCGCCACTGCCAGGTGGCCCGTGGGCCGAAGCCGTGGATGAGCAGCAGTGGCGGGAGCTTCAGCTCGCCAGGCGGGGCCCAGTAGTGAATGGTGCAGGTCGACGACGACTTGCCGTCGCCGCCGTCGTCAGGGTATGGGAGCGTGACGGACTGGGGGCGGAGGCCGGCGGCTAAGAACTCGCGGCGGGCGAAGTGGTCGATGAGCGGCACGAGGCTGAGGCTGGCCCCCATGGCTCTAGCTGCTGGTGGCCTGACCAAGTAGGGCTGAGGAGCACATCACAGCCTCAAGTTCTTGGTGTGCAAGTGTGCATGGAAAGAGAGTGAGTGACGAGCTGGCCGGTGGAGTTTAGCTTAAAAGGAGGAGACCAGCTGGTGGGAGAAATGGAGGGTTCACAGCATTCCGGGTTTGTAAGGAAAGAAAGGGTGGTTGAACAATGAACACCAACCGTACAGAAAAAAAAAGGTGCAAGACTACCTTAATTAACTGCAAGATCGAAAAAGTTGGCTAGCATGGTGCTCTCAATGTCGATGGTGGTGATGTTTTATGTTTATTCTTTTGCGGGAGTGTGATTTTGTATTGATGATGACAAACCATGTATGTAAAACAATGACATCTCAGTGTTATTATATAAATTCACATGCTGTCACAAAGCAGAGTTTCACCCATAGTAGAATGTCCAAATAATACCTAAATTAAGCCACAGATTGCTTCAAAGTTGGGGTGTCTACACTTTACATGTAAATGCATAAGCATTTGTCTATGTGTTGGTACGTGAAGAATCAAGGATGACTTGCAACAAGGGCGACATGGACCTGTTCTATACCATGACCAACGTCGCCATTGGTAAACAAAGCATGCTTCTGATATGCACCTTGTATCAATGGCATTAGCCCCAAGACCATTGCGCCCTCCATTTATGCTATCTCAAAGAGAAAGATGTGTCAAAGACAGAGAGCCGAAACTGGATCCTCGCGGGTGCTAAGCATTTAGATGAGATGATAACTTAATTGGATTGTTGGTTTCTTTCTTCGTTTGGTTTCAGACGCTCTATGCTTACTCTATATCAATATAAAGGCAAAACTTTTACTTTAAAAAAAAGAGAGAGGAAGATTTGGTACAATAGAAAGGCTATTAAAGATAATGTTTTGGTTCTTAAGCTTGACCTTGTGAATTAGGGCTGGAACCGTACCCTCTGCCTAGGTCGGGTTGCATGTTATATAGTGTAGAAAAGCCCTACACGTGGCGAGTACAGATACGTATACAGCTAGGTAGAGTACTACTCTATACTAGCGTATACATCAAATATTACATGGTATTACATGGTTTAACATCCCCCTTAATCTAAACCACGAGAGAGGTTGAGATTACGCTTAAACTCAGCTAGATCCTTGACTCCTAAAATTTTGGTGAATTCATCAGCAACCTGATCTTTGGTGGAAATGAACTTGATATCAAGTAACTTGTCAGCAACCCGCTCTCTCACAAAGTGATAGTCAATCTCGATATGCTTTGTCCTCGCATGGAAAACAGGATTTGCAGAAAGGTATGTAGCACCAAGACTATCACACCACAGACATGGGCGTTGGCGAAGAGATATGCCCAATTCTCGAACCAAAGCTTCAGTCCAAATCAATTCAGCTGTTGCATTTGTCACTGCCTTGTATTCTGCTTCAGTGCTCGACCGAGATACAGTAGCCTGTTTTCTAGCACTCCAGGAGATCAGGTTTGGACCAAAGAATATAGCAAACCCACCAGTAGAACGTCTGTCATCAATGCATCCTGCCCAATCTGCATCTGAAAATGCACTAAGAAGAGTAGATGACGATCTCTGAAATGTGAGTCCTACCTTGAGTGTACCTTTAATATACCTCAATATACGTTTTACTGCTGTCCAATGAGTAGTGGTGGGTGCATGGAGATACTGACATACTTTGTTCACTGAGAAAGATAAATCTGGTCGAGTAAGTGTCAAATATTGCAGAGCTCCAACAATGCTTCTATAGTTTGTACTATCATCAGTACCAAGTGGAGTGCCATCTATCAAGGATAATTTATCTGTGGTGGACAAAGGCGTGGGACAAGTAGCACAATGTATCATGCCCACTTTTGTGAGTAAACCAGCAGCATATTTCTCTTGTGTCAAAATAAGTTCACTAGGACATTTCTTTACTTCAATACCCAAAAAGAAATGCAAATCACCAAGATCCTTGAGTGCAAAATGAGTGTTCAGATTTTGGAGCAAAACCGAAGTGGCCTCATCAGAAGAGCTGGCCACAATGATGTCATCAACATATATCAGGATAAACATGGTGATACCTGACTTGTTATAGAGGAACAATGATGTATCAGCTTTGGAGGGTATGAAACCAAGATCTTGTAATTTTGAGCTTAGCCGAGAATACCAGGCATGGGGAGCTTGTTTGAGACCATAAAGAGATTTATCCAATTTGCAAATATGATGCGGAAAGCGAGGATCTTCAAACCCAGGAGGTTGTTTCATATAAACTTCTTCCTCTAGAACACCATGAAGAAACACGTTCTTGACGTCTAGCTGTCTTAGGCTCCACACTTTTGACATAGAAATAGCAAGAACAAGTCTAACAGTAGCAGCTTTAACAACTAGACTAAATGTGTCTTCATAATCAATACCATACATTTGTTTGAACCCCTTTGCAACAAGACGTGCCTTGTACCTTTCAATTTTACCATCAGCATGTTTCTTGATGCGATAGACCCATTTGCAGTCAATTAAATTTTTATTGGGACTAGATGGAACAAGATGCCATGTTTTTTTGTCCATGAGTGCTTGATACTCTTCATCCATTGCTTGCTTCCATTGAACATCTCCAAGTGCCTCGGTCAGAGTAGATGGTTCGCCTGTAGATGTTAGCATGCCGAATCTAACAATATTTTCCTCCTTATATATTTTAGGTTGTCTACCATATTTCACAGTCCCATCTTTGTATTCTTTGGGCTGACGAATACCTTTTTGGAGACATGTCCGAGGCTGAGCTGGTTCTGGTGCATCTGAAGGTACAAGAGTATGTGTTGCAGAGGATCCGGAGGCAGGGGACCCGGACACGGGACCATCAGAGGAATCTTCCTCCTCGTTGTCGCTTTCTGCATGTGCACGGGGTCCCGACGAAGGAGAACGAGCCGCGTGCGCGTCTGCATGTGGGCGGGACCCAGGACTGCCGCCCTAGTCGGCCATCCGACGCTCCGACACGGACGTGGTAGAGGAAGACTGACCAGGCGAGGGCGCATCGGCCGAAGCGGATTCGCTCGGCGGATCCAAGGCAGATTCGCTGCCAACGGAAGGTTCGGTGGCAGAGGAATCCTCCTCGGCGACCGTGTCAGGTGAGTTTTGCTCTATTTCTTCTGTTTCTTCACTGTTTGAGCTGGTTTCTTCACCATTTGAGCTGGAATTTTGCCCAGAATCTACAGAATCATTGCTAGGAACTTTCTCGTGGTCATTAGCAGGCTGTAAATAATCAGCAACATGGACAATATGCATATGATCATCAACATTAATACCCTCATTATCGGATGGTGTGGGATGCAAAGAAGTGGGCAAAAGTAAAATTTCAGCACGAAGCTGAGCACCGGCATTGGGATGAAGAGACTGAAAGGGAAAAATGTTTTCATCAAAAACAACATCACGAGAGATATAAACATGACCTGTTGCCACATCTAGACATTTCACACCCTCGTGGAGAGGGCTATAGCCTAGAAAAACACACCTCTTTGACCGAAAGGATAGTTTGCGTTTATTGTATGGGCGAAGGTTGGGCCAACACGCACAACCAAAAACACGAAGAGCATCATAGTTTGGTTTGACATTAAGAAGTTTTTCAGCTGGAACTCAAGTTTGAGGACTTTAGTTGGAAGCAAGTTAATAAGAAAAGTGGCAGTAAGGAAAGCTTCATCCCAAAATTTTAGTGGCATGGAAGCATTGGCAAGTAAAGCAAGAGCAACCTCAACAATATGTCTATGCTTGCGCTCAGCCGAACCATTTTGTTGGTGATCATGTGGACAAGATACATGATGTGTAATACCCACTTTTTGGAAGAAACCATGGAGTTTTTCATATTCACCACCCCAATCAGTTTGCATGGTAATTATTTTGCGGCCAAATTTGTGTTCAACAAGTTGTTGGAAATTAAGAAAAACTTGATAAACATCACATGTCTTTTTAAGTAGATAGATCCAAGTAAACTTGCTATAGTCATCAATAAAGCTTACATAATACTGGTGTTTGCCAACAGAGGCTGGAGCTGGACCCCATACATCAGAAAAGACTTGTTCCAAAGGAACAGTGGATACACTAGTAGAAGTGGGATATGGTAATTGATGACTCTTTGCCTGTTGGCATGGATCACACACATATGGATTTATTTCTGGAGAGTGTGAGAGATTGTTCTTCCTAATAACTTGTTGAACAATAAAAGACGATGGATGCCCTAGACGATGTCAGGTGGATGAAGACGGCTTGATGGTGATGGATGCATGTTTGTGGGACTTGGCGGCAATGGGCACAAGAGGATATAAGCCGCCATGACAGGGACCTCTAAACAGGATTCGCTTGGTTTCCTGGTCCTTGATCAAAAAGAAGAAAGGGTGAAATTCAACAAAAGCATTATTGTCTAGAGCAATTTTATGAGCAGATAAAAGATTTTTGGTGGCACTAGGAACATGCAATATATTGCGTAATTGTAAGGAACTATGAGGGGCATGTAATGTTGAATGACCAATATGTTGTATTGTCATACCTGCACCACTAGCGTTGTGGACTTGATCACTTCGCTTGTAATTATCCCGAGTGTGCAGCTTGTTTAGTTCTCCAGTGATATGAGTAGCCCCAGTGTCCACATACCAATTGGTGTCAACGCCATATGCAACTTTCTCATAGCGAGAGTCATCCTCATCATCATCATCACGGTCAGCATAGCGCCACCACACTCACTGGCAGGATGGCCATATTTCTTGCAGATCTGACAGGTGGTGTCAACAAAACGAGTAGGAGTTCTTCCACGACGACGACCACCCTTGGGTGCACCACGGTCATCACGGCGGTACCTCTCACCATCATCACGGGGACGGCCACCACCATCACGGCCACCATCATGGCCACCATCACGGCGGTACTGCCCACCACCATCACGGCGCCGTACATCACGATCATCATGGCGGTAATCATCACGACGATACTGTCCTCCACCACGGTCATCACGGCGGTCACGATACTGGCCACCACGGTCATCACGGTGGTCGCGGTACTGCCCACCACCACCACCATCACGACGGGATATATCATCATCACGGTACTGTCCCCCTCCACCATGGTACTGCCCACCTCCATCTCGAGCAGCAGCGTTAGCAGAGGACTGAAAAACAGTGTTACTTTGCCCGGATTCAGCTATAATGGATTGGCGGTAATCAAAAGCTTGCTGCTGAGAGCACATATCTGTCAAGGTGGTACTAGGGACAACATTAATAGATACTACAAAAGGGGTGTACTCGGAGCCCTCAAGACCCGAGAGAATGTATCCTTTTAGTTCATCATCATCAACTATTTTCCCTGCAGCCGCGAGTTCAGAAACGGATCCTTTCATCTTGGAGATATACTGTGTTGCTGTCATCTCGTTTTTCTTGGTGTTGGCTAATGCACCCCGCAACATATTGACACGGGAGCGAGACTGCGAGGAGAACAACCCCTCGATGGTGGACCAGACCTCATGCGCATGTTCTAGGCTAACAATCTGAGCTAGGAGATCGGGATCCAGGGATTTTACCAGGTAGTTGAGAACGATTTGGTCCCGAGCGAGCCAGACAGCGTATGCCTGACTTGGGACGGTGATCTTCTTCTTCTCCGCATCCTCCACCTCCACAGTTTTGGGCAGGGCGAGATCGGAGCCGTCCAGCAGCCCCATGACTTGTGCGCCGCGGATCGCCGGAAGAACTTGAGTCTTCCAGAACAGATGGTTCTCACGAGACAGCTTCTCCGTCGGTGGGGAGCCAAGCGCAGCCGAGAGACTCGCCGCCGCCGAGGAGCTCGCCGAGGAAGAAGACGCCATCGGATCGATCTAGGGTTTTGGGTTTTTGTCTTTGGTTTTTGTGGGTGTTTGTTGTTTGGAATCGGTGTTTGTAGGGTGTTTTGGGTGGGAGGGAATCAAGGCGGTGAATCACGGCATGTTCTTTCTTCTTCTTCTTATCTGGTTCTAGGGGTTCTTCAGGTCCTACGCACGGCGATCGCCGGCGGGGAGGTTCACGAGCGAGCGGCGATCCGATTTAGACGTCGGGAGGCCGGCTCTGATACCATGTGAATTAGGGCTGGAACCGTACCCTCTGCCTGGGTCGGGTTGCATGTTATTTTTAGACTAAAGGGACCCTGTCCCCAACTTCATTAAGGAAGCATCGGACAATACATTGTTTTTACAGCATTTTTCCAACTGATTGGAACTCGTATCAGCAACTCCAGACGCAGCTGGCAAACTAATAAGAAATACAACCCTTATTCAACTTCAAAACAAGTTCAGATGCAGGTTGCGTGTTATATAGTGTAGAAAAGCCCTACACGTGACGAGTACAGATACATATACAGCTAGGTAGAGTACTACTCTATACTAGCGTATACATCAAATATTACATGGTATTACATGGTTTAACAGACCTCACCGAGGGCCTCTCATGCAGTTCAACATATACAAGAGTTCTCTCACATTTGGTGCTTCACCTCGCAATTTCAAAGTCAAGAGGATACTAGCGACTCCATATCTTGAAAGGTTACCCCATCTTGTGCTTACTCCTGGACTTCTTCCTACAAGGTGCAATTCGTTGGAGCAATCTATGCCTAATATTAAAGAGAGAATTGTTTTCTTCATACGTCCTATTTGGTACTTCAAACTCCACCCGACCCTTGCATCCTCGTGCTCACTCGCTTAGCCCATACAACACTTCATTTCTTCAAAATTAAGACAACCCAAAAAATATAAATAAAAAAATAAAAAATGGGAAACATGCGCAAAACTTTCTTTTTTACTAGTTTCAAGAAAAATCATAAAGTTTTGCAAGACCACAATTCTTTTTAAAAGTCTTCACGAAATGGACTACCATGTATGAAGATTCATGACTTTCAAGTAAAATGACCTAGTCATGGCCATATCCATGGCAAAGTTAATGTTACCATGACCAAAATTTTCACAAACGTGGGTTATAACATAAAACAAGATTGTGAAAGGGACATTCCAAGATTTTTTGAAAGTTTGTTTTTCAAATTTTTGTGCATTTTTATTTTATTTTTGAAGCAGCCACAATTAAGAATGTAAATTGGACATTTGTATTTTTCTCACAAATTATATCATATTGGAGTCCTAGTTCCTGAATATTTTGAATTTGTTTAACTTTTTAGGAATATTCTAGATTAAATGTATTTAATTGCATTTACGAAAAGTATTTCAAATTTGAACAAAAAGTGTGCCATAAAAAATGATATAAAGGTACTTTTATATGATCCTATTCAATAGCACTAAAAATAGTTGGAAAATTCACTCCGTGGCATGAATGGTCATGTGGATAATTTGGACCTCTTTTGAACAAAATCATATGAATTGAGAAAAAAATCAAAACATGGTAAATTTGCGCAAAGCTTCTTTTTACTGTAACAGTATAGATAAAAAAAATGTAAACTTGCATGAGGTCGATGGCTTCATGTAATCCTTTTCTTTTTTGCTCTTTACAAATCACTTGTACATATGTAACATAAACAAACAATAAACAATAAAAATATGCAGTAGAGTCCTACTATTTTCGAAAAAAAACATATTGATCAATGTTGTCATATAATTTGGTGTACATAGACGGTAGCTCTAATTTTTTAATAACAATAGCTCTGAAGCATATTTCAGTTGATGGCTCCTATCTTCAGTTGGATGGAACTGCGGGTATTGGAGCAATCATTCATGACCGTACTGGAGCTGTTCTGATGGCGAAATGTAAGGCGTATGCAAATCTATCTGAAGCATATGAAGCCGAGTTGTTAGCAGCAGAGGAGGGTTTGGCCATGGCTCTTCATTTTTCGGATGCACCTATTTTGCTACAATCTGATAGTGCAGTTGTCCTCAAGGCTTTGAAGGGGGAAGGTTTGGACCGGTCACCACATTCAAAACTTGTGATGGAGCTGAAACAGATGATCAAGTGTCCCAGGGAGCTTGTTCTCATGAAAGTAGATCGTCTTCAAAATAGAGTTTCAGATTTGTTAGCTACTCATGCGAGGCGGGTTCAACCGTGTGTGGTCTGACTGTTCCCCCCGTTTTTTATCAGACCTCGTGGCTTCTGATTGTAACACTATTATCTGGGAAATAGAGCCCCTGCCTTCTATGCAAAAAAAAACTCTGAATTGACCGAGGTGGCCAACCAACATCATTGCATTTTGCGAAGCCATGCAATCTCATGTTGAGCTGCCTTTGATGCTAGCATGATAAGGCTTGTCAGCAGACAGGTTCTCGTGTGTGGACAATGGCATGTCTTCTTTATGATCTCCACTCTAGCTTTCCCATCCAACGACCTGGAAACAAAGTATTTTTTTTGCACACAACACAAGTCAACCCGTGGCCAGTAGTCCAGTACAAATGATGAAATGAGGTTATTCTACAATACACAGATAGACTATAGAACTGTAGTCGTTGTACTTAGCGTTACCTTTGAATTACGAATGCCTTCTCTACAAGGAACTGTTAGGAAACGCAACTTGTATTTCCAGGGGCCAAATGCCACAATATATATTACATGTACAGGTGATAAATATGCAGGAAACCCCTCATACAATGGGGAAACTATACAGGTATACATGGACACATAATATAACTCTAACACCCCCCTCAAACTCATGGTGGATTCACAACACTGAGTTTGGAGAGATAAAATCCATGATGCGCTCTAGTCTGGCCTTCGTGAAGAAATCCGCCAACTGCAACTCGGAAGGCACATACTGAAGAGCAATAACCTGATCCTGCACACTAGCGCGTACAAAAGAAGCATCAACACCAATATGCTTGGTAAGCTCGTGCTTCACCGGATCACGCGCAATACTGATAGCACCTGTACTGTCCGACAAGAGGGTAGTAGGTGTTGTAACAGGAACACCAAAATCCTCTAATAACCATCGTAACCAAGTCACCTCAGCCGTCAAAAGAGCCATAGCCCGCAACTCTGCCTCCGCACTCGAACGTGACACTGCAGTCTGTTTCTTCGTCTTCCAGGCAATGAGAGAACCACCAAGAAAAACACAGTAAGCAGAAAGTGAACGGCGATCCGAAGGATCACTAGCCCACGTAGCATCCGAATAGGCCTGGAGCTGTAACGAGCTGGAACGGGGAAAGAAGAGACGGTGTGACATCGTGCCACGAAGATATCGTAGAACACGAAGAAGGTGACTATAGTGAACAGAAGTGGGAGCAGAAACAAACTGACTCAGAATATGGACAGGATAGGAGATATCCGGACGAGTGACAGCAAGATAGACAAGACTCCCAACAAGATGACGATAACGCGTCGGATCAGATAAGGGATCACCATCAGAAGCGCGAAGGTGAACATTGAGCTCCATAGGAGTCTCAACAATATGCTCATCACTAAGAGCAGCACGAGCAAGTAGATCCTGGATATACTTTTCTTGAGAGATAAAGAAACCATCAGAGGTAGAAGAAACCTCAATCCCAAGAAAATAACGAAGAGGACCAAGATCAGACATAAGAAACTGCTCACTAAGACGTGCCTTGACAAAGGCAATATACTCGGGATCATCACCAGTGATGATCATATCATCAACATATAGAAGAAGAAGAGTCCGACCACGAGCAGACAGGTGAACAAACAACGCTGGATCATGAGCACTAGGAGAAAAACCAGCTGCAGTCACCACAGAGGCGAAGCGCTCAAACCAGGCGCGTGGGGCTTGCTTAAGGCCATAGAGAGAACGACGAAGACGACAAACCATGCCATCAGGAACAGAATACCCAGGTGGGGGCTGCATATAAACCTCCTCACGCAGCTCACCATTAAGAAAGGCATTCTTAACATCAAGCTGAGACACAGACCAGTGTCGAACAGAGGCCACAGCGAGAAGTGTGCGAACAGTGGTCATATGGGCCACAGGAGCAAATGTCTCATCATAATCGCGACCATGCTCCTGCTGAAAACCCCGAGCCACAAGACGAGCTTTATAACGCTCAAGAGATCCATCAGAACGAGTCTTAATCTTATAGACCCACTTGCATGTGATGGGACGAACACGGGGAGGAAGAGAAACCAGATCCCATGTGCCAGTGCGCTCAAGGGCAGCAATCTCCTCTGCCATCGCAAGTTGCCATTCAGGATGAACAACAGCATCACGATAAGAGGTCGGCTCAACAACAGCCGAAAAACCATAGCGGTCAGGGGGAGGACAAGGCCGAGCCCGAAGACCATAGGTCGGCTGAGAAGAGGAAGAAGACACACCAGAAGTAGACGGTGCATCAGTGGACTCATCCACAACACGTGGACGACGGGTGTAATGGAACTGAAAAGAGGGACGAGAAGGAATCACCGGAGGTGGAGACGTGGAAGGCGGCGGTGATGGAGGAGGAGAGTCATGCGCCAAGGGAGAAGAAGACGCCGGTGATGTAGGAGAGGATGGAGTCGAATCAACAGTGGGTCGAAGAGGAGTAGGAATACGAGGCACTGAGGGAGGTGTATCGGGAAAGGTGAGAAACGAGATGTCCTCTACCGAAAATGTCGAGGAGGATGGACGGGGTAGAAAGGACGAGACTCATCAAAGGTCACATCCCGAGAAATCCGCATCCGACGAGCAACAGGATCCCAACACCGATAACCCTTATGCTCATCACTGTATCCAAGAAAAACACACTCAATAGACTGAGCGGTTAATTTGGTGCGTTCACGGGGAGCTAGAAGAACATAACAAACGCAACCAAACAATCTAAGCGCCGAATAATCAGGAGAACGATCCGAAAGACGCTCGAGAGGAATACCACCCTGCAGAGCAGCAGAAGGCTGAATATTGATGAGATAGGTGGAAGTGGAAACAGCCTCAGCCCAAAAGTGAGGCGGAAGAGAGGCGGCAATCATCATCGCACGAGCCGTCTCAAGAAGGTGGCGATGCTTGCGCTCAGCAACGCCGTTCTGGGCATGAGCACCAGGACAAGAGAACTGAGCAAGAGTGCCCTGCTCTACAAGAAAACCTCGCAACATCTTAGAAATGTACTCGCCAGCAGAGTCAGCACGAAACACACGAATAGGCGTAGAGAACTGAGTGTGAACCATGGCAGCGAAACGCTTATATATAGAGAGAACCTCACTGCGAGAAGACATAAAATAAAGCCAAGTGTAGCGAGAGAAATCATCGATAAATATAATATAGTAGCGATGGCCCCCTTGCGAAGCAAAGGGAGCCGGACCCCACACATCGGAATGAACTAAATCAAAAGGACGCTTAGACACTGACTCACTAGTAGGATAAGGCAACTGAATCTGTTTGCCAAGACGACAACCCTGACACTGTAAAGAGACATCTCCTGAGACAGACCCCAGAAGACCTCGACGAACTAACGACGATAGACGTGAGCCACAAAGATGACCAAGTCGATGATGCCACTGCTGGAAGGAGCCGGTAGCAGAAGCGACGAAAGCAGAAGAACTGGCTGTAGTGGTGGCAGCGGAAGGAACACGAAGCCAGTCGACCTCCCAGAGCCCCGGAGAATCACGGAGCCGAGGGCCAGCCCCAACCAGAGCACGCGTGCGGCGATCCTGAACAGAACAAGAATCAACATCAAGAATGACGCGACAACCAGAATCAGTAAGCTGGGCAGCAGAAAAAAGATTCATGGTAAGACGAGGAACATGAGAAACGTCAGGGACAGAGAAAGTAGGAGTGGTAAGATTACCACGACCAGCAACCGAAAGAGAGTACCATCGGCAGTGAGAACATTAATAGGAGAATCTAGTGAGCGAAGAGAGGATAAAGCGAAGAATCAGAAGACATATGAAAGGAAGCTCCAGAATCCAGAACCCAACGAGATGTACCTGACTGTGTAGATGGTGGTCGCGCAGAGCTGGAAGCATCAGTCACAGAGCCTGCAGTACCTGTCGAAGAACCTGAAGCATCAAGCAGACGCTTAAGCCTCATAATATCCTGCTCAGTGAAGGAGGAATCGGGGCGTGTCGAAGAAGGAGCACGCGGCCGAGTAGAAGAAGTACGCTCCTTGCGCTCCTTGCGCTGCTTCTTCCAGCAATCAGACTCAGCATGACCATCCTTGTACAATAGCCGCAATGAGGAAGAACACGAGAACGACCATCGCCACCAGAAGGAGTGGGTAGAAGCGGCGGAGCACTGGGACGAGGAAGCACTGGTGCTGTAGACGGCGTAGCAGGAGGTCGAGCAACAAACACTGAGGGAACCGCAAGCAGACCAGCACCACGGAGGCGAGTCTCCTCAGCACGAAGCTCAGAAAGAACAGCCGAAATAGGGACACGGCCACGAGCAAGCAACTGAGCACGGCGGGGCTCAAACTCCTGGCGGAGCCGAGATAAGAACTCATAGACGCGCTGGAACTCCAAGTCAGACCGCACAATCTGGCAACACGGGCAGGTACCACAAACCGCAGTACGGAGAGAGTCAAGCTGACGCCAGATAGCAGAACTCTGCGTGTAGAACTCATCAATAGTGGAGTCGCCCTGCTGAAGTGCATGCTCCTGACGGACCACTGACAGGTAGAGAGCATCGCCAGATGGCTGGTAGCGCTGGCGAAGGTGGGTCCACATCTCAGAGACAGTACCGAGCCCCATAAACTCAGAGGCAAACTGAGGAAGAACACTGGAAGAAAGAACAGCCGCAGCACGAGCATCCTCATCAATCCACTGAGTGTAGGCAACCAAATCATCACGGTAAGCAGTAAGGGAAGCGTCGTACTCCTCGACCTTCTGCTCATAAGCGCGAACCGCAGCAGCATCAGTAACCATGGCTGCATCCTTATCAGCCTGAGAAGCAGTAGCAGCAAGAACCAGGGGCGTCGGCTGAGTAGGAACCACAGGCAGAACCGGACGCGGCGGACAGGAGACCTCGCCAGTAAGGACACCCATAGACGAAGATCACACATGTGAATGCGCATAAAGCCAGCAAACTCGGTGTAGTTAGCACCATCAAAAATCACCGGGCAACGAGGGATGGAGACATAGCCGGATGACGACGACATTGTACCGGATTTTTTTTTTACACACTGGTCAACGCAATCTGGATCGGAACCGAAGGAAGCGATCGAAGACAGAATCGATCGAAAAGCAAGCACAGAAGCGATCGAAGACATAATCGATCGAAAAGCAAGCATGGAAGCTCGGGAACGGCGGCCTTCAGAGGACAGGGAGCCGGACGACGACAGCCAGGGGACGGCCTTGAGGACGGACGGCAGCACGGCCGAGGGCGACGACAGGCGGCCGGGCGACGGCAGCCAGGAGACGGCGGTGGCGGCCGCAGGAGACAGCGACGGCGGCGGCCGTGGCAGGGGGAGGCAGCCAGGGGACGGCCAGGGGACGGCGGCCGTGGCAGGGGGGGCAGCCAGGGGACGGAGGCGACCTTGGCCAGGGACGGCGACGGCGGCCAGAAGACCAGGGAAAAGCGACGAGTTGCAGCGTCGCAAAAAGAAAAACCTAAACCTAAACCATGTGCTCTGATACCATGTTAGGAAACGCAACTTGTATTTCCAGGGGGCCAAAGGCCACAATATATAGTACATGTACAGGTGACAAATATGCAGGAAACCCCTCATACAACGGGGAAACTATACAGGTATACATGGACACATAATATAACTCTAACAGGAACAACTGGTCGTGTGTATATGTATCTAGGAAGTGTTAATTGTTTGGGGAGAGCACAACCAGTTGTTCCTTTTTTTTTCATTCGCAAAAAAAGGAACAACTGGTTGTGCTCTCCCCAAACAATTAACACTTCGTACATACAGATACACACGCAGGGACAAAAAGATTATGCTGGGAACAACCTACGTATAATAAGATGCTGGCAAGGGAAAATGCTGGTAATGGGTGGTAGAGTAACTCTGATAAACTCCTCAGTGACAAGTGTGCCTCTGTACATGCTGTCCTTCTATAGAGCTCCGGTGGGGGCGAAGGAGAACATGGATGCACCGCGGAAACAGTTTCTGTGGAGTGGAGATAAAGACAAGAACAAATATCACCTGGTCAAATGGCAAACTGTATGTATGCCAAAAGACCAAGGAGGTTTAGGAATCTTAGATCTAGATACAATGAACATAGCACTCCTATCTAAATGGCTGTGGAGACTTTTTAATGAAGTAGGACCATGGCAGGAAATTTTGTCGAAAAAATACCTGGAGAAAAAAACGCTTTGTCAGGTTGAGGTGAGGCAAGGAGACTCTCATTTCTGGCAAGGGCTGATGGAGGTTAAAAAACTCTTTTGGCCTTGCTGTAAAATTGACATTGGGAACGGAGAGATAATAAGTTTTTGGGAAGACATTTGGATCACTGATGAAAGTTTAGCGAAAAAATTCCCTAGACTCTTCTCAGTCTCGACTACAAAGTTTTTAACAGTTAAAGAGGTGATTCATGGGGGCTTAGATGTTTTGAAATTCAGGAGAGCGAGAGTTGGAGCGCTTAGGGTACAGTGGACTCAGTTGACAAAACTATTGGAGGATGTTACACTTAGCGAATCCCGAGACAAGTTGAGATGGACTTTAACTATCTAAGGGAACTTCTCTGTTAAATCCTTTTATTTAGCAATGCAACTGAGTAACACCGTACCCTATAAGTTCATTTGGAAAGTTAAAATTCCTCTAAGAGTAAAGACATTCATTTGGTTGATGCTCAAAAAAAGCATATTGACGAGGGATGTGTTACATCATAGAGGAGGAAAGTGTGAATTGCAATGTTTATTTTGTGGGAATAAAGAATCCATATCTCACCATTTTTTTTCCTTTGCCCTTTAGCCAGATATGTTTGGAACGTGGTTAGTTCAGCACTGGGAATTAGCTGTCAATTTAGATCGATTGATCAGTGCATTTCTGGCTGGCTTAGGGGTTATGGAAAAAAGAAACGAGACTTGGTGGCTGTAGGTATTGTGGCAATTTTCTAGGGCATTTGGAAAGCTAGAAACTTGGCATGTTTTGAGAACAAGTGGCCTGATGAGCCCTGTTCCATTATCTTTCAGATATGTTTGTGGATTCAAACCTGGAGCGCTTTGCAGGTGAAACAGGAAAGAAGGGGCAGACTTCTCTTCAGCGCTAAGGTGATCGAGAAGGTGGCGATGGAAGTGTATGGAGCAAGGAGCAGCTGGAAGCCATGGATCCCAAGACTGGAGGGTTGATTGGCGAATGTCCTCGCGCTGTGTACTGCGCTCCTCGTCGCGGAAGAAGATGCCGAATGCGTTTTTTACTTAGTTCTGAACCTTGTTTTTATCCCTGTTGCATGTGTGAGGCTGTAAGGAACAAAACCTTGTTGCTTTTTCTCCGCTGTTTTTGATGTGTCTTCAGTTGCTGTGTTGCACGTGTGAGGTGGATAATGTATAAATGGTTTCGCTAATGAAATCGGGGGACCCCCTTTTATCTAAAAAAGAGAGGAGTGTTGTGTATACCTGAGCTAATGGTGTTAACTTGGAACTTGTGTGTGCCGAGTGTGATCCCCTTTAAAACATGGATGAGTTGTTCCCTGTTGTCCGTGAAGAGTTTCTGACAGGAGACAACAAGACTATGCATGACTGATTCAGTGTCTCCATTGCATCTGTTGTATTCTATCTCCATTGCAACCTTTATGGTTGAAAGCATAGCTGAAATTAGAGGTCAAGTCTCACGAAATTGTGAGAGCAAGCACGAAAATTCTAGTACGTCTAACATTCACATTGAGTCGGGATAATTAGCCAGGCTAAAAAACCTGAAAAAGGATGAAATGAATGCGACATTGCAATGACAGATTTGTTTGTTTTTTCAGGACAAGGTGGTCGAATCCACCGCCCGAATAGATAGAAAGAGTTGACCCAGTTTATAAGGGAAACCGGGTCCAAAAATAATACAATCTGTACAAAAGAATGACACAAACGAAGCGACCCGCCGCCCACACGACCCAAGTCGACAAACGCCACAAACACACACCACCTGCTCCGGGGCCGCCGCCCCGGCGAAACATCCAGATCGACCTTTGCATTGCCCGAAAGTGATCCAGTCATGGTCGACGAACCCTCTGCCCACGCAGTCTTCATCCAGGTTGCCACCAAAACCACCTGTTCCAGGGCCGCCGCCCCGGAGTAGCAACCAGATCGACCTTCGCATTGCCCGAAGACGATCCAGTCGGGTCGACGAACCCTCTGCCCAAGCAGTCTTCATCCAGGTCGCCACCCAAACCCACACTAAACAACGGTTCTGCCTCATAGAACCGTCGTAGCGTGGGAGTTCGAGGCCGCCGCCTCGACGCACCACCACCTTCAGGAGCCGCCGCCCCGACATCCACCGCCCACGACCACACGCCATTCTGCACATCCGCCGCGAAACCGTTGCACCGCGCTGGCCAAGGGCTCCAAAGCGGCGCCTCCAACAAGGTAGTGACGAGACCGTCACCGCCGCCCGCTCACGAAGGAGCTAAGGTTTTCACCCGGAGAACTTGGAACCACCACGCGTTAGACGAGGTCGAAAAGCTCCACGACGACGCAAACAAGAAAGGGAACGACGCCCGAGGGCGCCGCCGTCGTCGGCACAGACCGAGGTCCATGCGAGCTTTCGCCCGGAGTTCAACCCGACCGCAAAGCTTCGGGAGCAGCAGGATGGCATCCCGGCCATGTCGTCAACCACCGAGCTCCACCGCATGCCGCGGCACCACCTTCCACGGCCGCTGCCATGCCCGCTTCAGCCGCTCCGCCGGAGTAGCCACTGTCCGGGGCCGCCGCCCCGGCATCCTCTTCCCCGGGAGCACGCCACGGCCGAACGAGGCAGGACGACAAGCGCCCCGACCTCCCCGACAAACAGCCTGCAACCCAGCTTCTCCTCCCCGCCGCCTCGGCCTCCTCTGCCTGCCCTGGCCAACTCCACGCACTGCCCACCTCCACGCACGGGCCAGCAACTCACGCCCACTGCAAACACACGGCGCCGGCGGCCCGCCCGACCTCCACTGCAACACCACGGCGCCCGCGGCTCGCCCGACCTCCACTGCAACTCCACGACGCCGCAACTGCACGCCTCAGTCCCGGGCCCGACGGGCCCAGATCGGGCCCGCCAACCCCATCTGGGGCCCCTCCATCTCCGCTTCAGGCGACGGCGCACCTCCCGCACCGCCGCCCGCAGCCAGCAGCGCACCGGCCTCCATCACTGTGCGAGCCCGCCGGCTCGCCGTCCTCCGCCCCGACCGCCTCCGCCCCCACGGGCCGGCCAACCTCCAGCCAAGGGACCCCCCACCACCGTTTTTGGCAGCAGGAGGGGTGCCTCCACCGCCGCGGACGAGGCCGCCGACGGCAGCGGCAGGGTGGCCCTGGCGGGGAGGGACCGGCGGCGCCTGAACTTCAGCCCCTGGCGTCGCCTGGGGGGGCGACGCGAGGGGAGCTTATGGATCACAGATTTGTTTGGTAGGAGGTGTGGGTTACACACTTACACTGCCAGCAGGCATACTTTGGCAGTGATCTCCTTTTGTTGCTGTCAAGTTCTTGGTGTGAAAGCGTGCATGGAAAGAGAGCGTTAACTTCACTGATGTAGCTAGTGATGTGCTGGTAGAGCTTAGCTTAAAGGTAGATCGAAATGGAGGGTTTCCTTTCACAGCATTCCTGGTTCGCAACTTACGAGGGAAGATCCGAAGATTGGAAAAGAGTGGTTGAGTGGACCAAACTTGTTGACAGAAATAGCTTAGTTATAAGATCGGCAAAGTCGGCGATGGTGGTGATATCAATGGTGACACGGGTGATGCCTCTGCATTATATAAACCTGCCATGCTGTTTTACATGCTGTCACGCAAGGCCGAGAGGAGTAGAAACAGAAAGGAGTGAAGTGTGGCAATAATAGCCCCGCCTTTAAAAAAATCCATGCTACCGGTATACGTACAATTTAAGCGACGATTTGGCTTAGACAGTGATGCAGAACAGGGAGTAGCCGCCAGGTGAAAGAGATGCCCGCAAAGTTTTCTTTTTCCTGGGTGGAACAACTTTTCATTCAGCCGAAGAAGAACAACGATGAAGGGGGGGGCACCGTATGAGTTCGCGTGCTATACATGTTTAGTTAACATCAACTTGGGCAGCTGCAAACAAAATAATCCCATTATCAACTTCAAAGAATATGTTTGATCTTGACAACAACCCCACACTACAGAAAAACGTGAAGGTACCGACAACAATCTGTATGCCGACAGCTTTTTATCGGGGCCGTCGTCATACAGGTCCCTATGCCGATAGCCAACAAAAAACCGTTGGCAAACAAAGGCCGTCGACATGTAGGTTGGTTCGCCGACGGATCCCTTTGAGCGCCGTCGGCATACGCCGAGGTATACCAAGGTCGGACATCGGCATACATCAGGCCAGGTTGCGTTCTCGTTTGTCTCCGAACGGAAGCCTGACGGCTCTAAGTATATGCCGATGGCCATGGCAGGGTGGTCGTCGGCATGCAGGTTTTTTTGCACTTTTTTCCATGTTTCTTATATATCCTTAGGCACTTAATGATCTTACAACTTAATGATGTTTACTATTATTATTATTTTGCATGCTAAGTACCTTTCTCTTTTATTTAGTACGACTCGTACACATCATTAAGTAAGTCAAAGGGGGTAAACCTCACCGGTCAACGGGTTAGGGTTTGGCCGATGCCGCCCCCCCCCCCCCCCCCCCTCCCAACTTACCTGGAGTGTGTTCCAGTTTCTATTAGTTTGCTTTCGTTTTCTTTAGTTTTCCTATGTAAGAACTGGACGATTTCTTTATATGAAATCGACAGGGAGAACTCGTTTGGTCGAACAAAAAAATAGTGGCGAACGATATATCATCACTATTGATGCATAACTGTTTTTCTTACCGCCAAATGAATCAGAATTTAAATCCAAAATTTCACACTTATAGAACATCATCCCGTACTTTCAAAAATATTGCTAGTTTCCACCCCATGCTTTCTCTTCTTTTCTGAGGGGACATTCAGATCATAGTAGCACTTAGAATTTTGACATACAGTACATTCTACCAACTCCGATCCATAATAAGTGTCGTGATTTTGAACAGACTCCAGTTCAAAATCGTGACAATTATTTTGGATCGGGGTACCTTTTTTTTACAGTGGAGATTTTTTGCTCCCAGTCACCACTGCACCTCCTGTTTAAAAAAATCGAAATTAATATTTCTGAGTTTCCAAAAATTCTGAAAAAATTCAGTGCGTAGCCAATGATATACCCCACTAGCGTGTAAAATACCAACTTCAAAAACTTTGTATTCTGAGCTACACAAAAATGACAAATGTGTAGATCTGAGAATGTATATTTTCAAATCTCCAAGCTTTATCAGATTTGTTATTTTTGTGTAGGCCATAATATAAAGTATTTCAAATTGAAATTTTGCACGTTTGTGGGATACACCATTGGCTACATCCGGATTATTTTTCAGAATTTTTGAAAACTCACAAATATGATTTTCAATTTTTTTAAACAGGAGGGTGCAGTGGTGCCCAGGATCACAATACACTTCCGCTTTTTTTAGGAATTTTTTTTAAATAATATTTTTTTAAACTGAAATTCGGAAAATAGCGCGCGTTTTCCAGAATTTTGGAAAATAGCGCGGCGTCGGCAACGGCCGGGCCGAAACCAGCTTGTTTCGGCATGGGCTACGCCGAAACTAGCTTTCGGCACGGGCCAAGCCGAAAGTAGAAGGTTTCGGCACGACCAACACCGAAAGCCAGGTGATCTGCATGACTATCCGACTTTCGCGTAACAGCGGGGCCGACATGCGTGTTTCGGCTCGGGCCGTGCCAAAAGTCGCATTTTACATTTTTTTTTTGTTTTTCCGAGTGTTGGCCCATATATTCCCGCTCATATTTCCCGCCACCGGTAATGTTGCCATTATTTTCCCGCTCATATTTCCCGGCACCGCGCATATTTTTGTTTTCTCGAGTAAATTTGTTTCGCGGTCATTTGTTCCCGCCTTTTTTCTCCCGCGATTTTCCTCCCGCCATTTTGTTCCCGCCATTATTTTCCCGCCACCGGTGCTCTCGCGTGCCCTGTTCTCCCGCCACCGTTTCCCGCCATTTCTTCCCTTCCCTTCCTATAAAATCCCCTTCTCACTGAGCTCCCTAAGCAGTCCAGTGTATACACTAGAAAATGTCGATTCCTACCCCAGGTTGGCCCATGGATCGTAGTTGGGTAAGAGATATGTCTGAGCGTCTCTTGTTGTGTGCGGTCGAGTTGAGGGTAGACGGTAAGGAAGTTCCATGGGAGGAGCTCATCAGTAGTGACAGTCTTCTCACTGAGGTTGGAGCGGCATTACGACGACATAGCTGGCCAAACAGGTACCCCAGGAAATACGGAAAGAACTTCTCAGGTTGCTTGATAGGTACGACAAGAAAGTTGTTAGTGGAAAATTTAGGAATGAAGCAGACCGTATGTGGTTTGCAAAAAATCCATGTACGTGGATAGACGAGAGCGAGGACGAAGACGATATCTTCATGCCGAGTGGCGCATTATCGTCGAAAGGCAAGAGTGATGCATCGGCGAAGGGTAAGAGTGTTGCACCTTCTTCAAGGAGCAAGACTGCTTCATCCTCCAGGAGCAAGAGTGTTGCATCGTCGAAGAGCAAGACTGATGTTGGAGGCTGCGTCGACGGTAGATGACTTCATGTAGTTAGGTGTAGTATTTAATTTCAGTATTAGTAGTTAATTCCAGAATGCCGATGTATCTTAATTTCCCGTTGTAACAGACAAGATCTATCTATTATTAATCTAAATTAATGTCTGAACCAAATGTAGGTAGATAGTAATATGTGTCATACATAGTATTACATCGAACGATACGTAGATGTCTCATACATATAAATAAGGTCCCGTGAATGGAAACATGTCTCATACATAGATAGTAGTATCAGTCATCTCTGTGAGCACAAGTGCGCGGCTGCCTCCGTGGTCGAGGCCCGGTAGGTGACAAGCGTGCTGGAGCGCGGTGGTCACGCATCCCTCGGCCTCGCAACGGCTCATCCTCCTGCGTCTCCTGCGTATCGGGCGGCGGTGGAGTATGGTACAACGTCTCTGTCGGGGGAATACTCTCTGGATTAACCCGCGGCCCAGTGCGACTTAACTTACTCGCACGGATGAAAGCCCACTTGGGAACAAGCCCAATATTGAACCGCCATAAGGAGAAAGATCTAGAAGACAAATCCCAGAGGACGTGAAGACCAAGTAGTCTCCGAGTAGGCCTCTGTGGATGTATTCCTTATGGGGAAGTTTCCTTTTGTAACCTAGCGAGCCTCTGTGCATATAGAGAGGACTCGCAGGACTTAGAGCGGGGCAAGCTATCAAGCCCCAAACCCTAGCTCATACGGCGAGTGCCAGATCGGATCGCCTCCATTGTAACACCTCGATTATCATATCAATACCAATCTAGGGTAGGCAGGAAGTAGGTCTTTTACCTCACATTGAAGGGGCCGAACCTGGGTAAATCTGTGTTGATCTTTGTTCCTGCGATCCCAAGCTCGGAGATGCTTGACTCGCGTAATCCCACACCTACGAAGTCATCTATGACACCTGACGTGACAAACCCACGACAGTTGGCGCCCACCGTGGGGCCTGTGGTCAAAAGCGTCACGTTCCGCGCAGGATCGAAATCAGGCTTCAAGGACATCGCCATTGGTCAAGTTGAAGACATCAATGGGGTCCCCTTCATCGACGACTCAGAGTGGGGACCCGAGGCAGATCGCATCGAGTTCGGATACATCGTTCCCATCGGATCAGTAAAAGTTTTCGTCGGATCCGTCAGTCGCAGATCTATGGACGCGACTCGAGGAAGCGAATCGGTGCGGGAGCTGCGGCCGGTTAGGGTCCGCGTGTTGGAGGAGCTACAACAAGCTACGGCAAGATTGCCCGTCCCCGTCCCATCAAGACCTGTTTGGGGATCTCTACCAAATCAGGGAGGAGACCTCAAGATTGAAGAGATTGAAGCTATCAGGACGGAGCTTTGTGAAGAAGCACAAAGACTCGCGGCTGAGCGCGAAAAACTCCAAGAAGAAGGCCAACGACTCCGCCACTACCAGCCGAAGCACCAGGCGGTGCGAACCAAGATGACATCTGAGCGCAAGAAACTACAAGAAGAAGAGTGGCGACTCCGTCGTTGGCAGCAAAAACATCAGATCAAGATGGACAGAGGAAAGATAAAATCACAGCTCCACGGCGACCCAGAGAGCAACGTGTACGCCGCGATAGGGATATTGTCAAAGATAGCACCGGTTGGAGACACGCGAGCTGATAAGGAAGCTCGCCATGCGATCGACCTACTACAAACTGCTGCTTTACAACAAGCAAATATGTATGGAGTCACGCCCAATGAGCCGCAAAGCGAGGTATAATGGGGAGGAGGAGAGTACAGCATCGAAGAAGTGGTCAACCAGTTAGCAGGTTTGCAGGTATCATTGGAAAAAGAAAAGAAGATAGAAGGTGAGTCGCAAACGTCCGGAGCGACTCAGCCATCCCAGATTGAAACTGATTCAGATTCAGCGCCAGTAAACTCCTATTCATTATTGAAAGGACCAGCATGTTTTGGAGAAGAAATACGGCTCACTCGTTTCCCCCCGAACTTCGACGAGTCGCAGCGAGTCACCACCTATCACAGTGACCAAGACCCTGCCTTATGGATAGAAAACTACGAGGCAAGCATGACAGGGCCTGATGTGACTCAAGAAATACGTGCAAAATACTTCCACTTGGCAATACAGGGAGAAGCTAGGGATTGGCTATTAAAGCTGCCATCAAAATCAATAAACACATGGGAAGACTTGAAGGACAAGTTCATTCGCAGATTCCAAACAGAAGATATGAAAAACCTTAGACAATGCATTCAAAAAGAGGACGAATCAAGCGGCGACTGGATCAAGAGAGTCGCGGAGATCCTTGGCTCCGCCAAAAACTTAACAGTACAAGCTGCAATACAAGCTATGAGGAAGAACTGTAGATTTGAGCCGCTGGTGCACAAATTAAGTCGCGCTGAGCACAAGATTGATAGTTTCGACCAGCTTTTGGCAACGGCTGACAAGTATGCAAAGACAGATAGAGGGACAGGCGGCTTATCACAGAACCCAACGGGGAAACTGCCAGTCGCGAAGACAGAGCGTCGCGCACACCAGATGCAAGAGCAAGGGAGTGATAAGGCCTTACCCCCTAATAACTGCAAGGGGATCTTCGACGTGCCTTGCGACTTACATCGCAGGAGAGATGGCAGGCCAGCAGGTCACACAAAGGCGCAATGTCATTATTACCGGAGGTGGAAAGAAGGCGACACGCCAGATACAGCTCGTAGCAGATCGATGCACCACAAGAATAAATCTAGCTCTCATCAAGAGCCTGACGTTTTACCTAGAAGAAACATAGGACAGTTTCATACAGTGGAGGTACAAACGACGGATGGAAGCCGGAGGAGCAGTCAGATTTCAACGTCAGAAAGGCATCGTCACTGGACAGAGCAATCGGTTATTTGGAGTCGCGGCGATCATCCCCCAGAAGTAAGAGATCCAGGACAGCCAGCTCTGGTGGTCACGCCAGAAGTCGCGGGATACAAGTTAAGTAAGGTCCTAATGGACGGAGGAGGAAGAGTAAACATCCTATATCAAGACACGCTCCGAAGAATGAATATACCCGAGACAAGGCTGCGACCATCCAGGAAAGAAATTCAAGGAATAATCCCAGGAGCTGTTACGCGACCCATCGGAAAGATAATACTTGAAGTTAGCTTTGGAACAGAGCGGAACTTCCGCTCAGAGCTCCTAGACTTTGAGGTTGTAGCAGTCAAAAGCTCATATCATGCAATCTTTGTTATTACAATACATCAGCAAACGGTGTTATTACAATATATGGAGACAGACAGAGAGCATTGGAATGCGAGAACGCAGGCTCAGTACTCGCAGAAGAAGCTTGTATCGCCAACTCTTCACATGGATATCAGTCGCAGATCGGTGATCGCAGCTCAAAACGAGTCGCGTTGGAGGTACCGCGGAAGCGGCCAACAGGATGCAGCCACCGGATGGTAAATACCCACCGAGAAGTCGCGCATCAGCAAGATAATGCCCCAGAGGTCGCCTTGGTACAAAAAGAAGACAAGAGATGGCGCATGTGCATAGACCCAGCCTCGATCAACAACCCCAGACAAAGGGGCCAGTTATCGTGAGACCTTACAAAGCAAACTCAATTCAACATAAGTCGCAGCTCAGTGCGGCTAATCGCTTAACAAAGTTGCTCTCTGCTTCAACATGAGATATACATCGGAGCTATCATGCTCGACCCGAGTCGCTTTTAGCAACTCAAATTGAACCAATCAGGTGTTCAACCCACTCCGTCAGGAGTATTAATTCGCAACTAAGTGCGATGAGTATCAAGTATGCATGGCCTGCGGGGAATAGAAAACCCGCATTAAAGGGCCTGCATCATCATGTAACACCCTGTAAAACATCGAGTGATTATGAAATAAAGCCGGCACCCTTGACATTCAAGGGTTTGTCGTTTCGCCTCAACTATCATTGAGTCGCTGAGTCTTTTGAATTTCATATATCACTGACCCTTGAGGGCTCCTTACGAGCATCGCGAGTACCAATCGCACCTCAAATTTTGCCAAACTAGTGGCAATCCTTAAGCTAGAAGCGTCTTGCATTATGCGACCAAAGTACTGGGGTGTGGCGTCAATCGAGCTTGATTGCCTATCATGGCCGCTCTCGACCCTGAACACACATGTTCCTAGGAAATACTGAGCCGCGCGAGCGTCTACTTAATGGAATTATCAAGAAAAGAACCTGCTTATAGGTCACAAAAATACAGTTTATGATACATGAATATCTTACAGACTAACGGGCATGTCCCACATTATTTATTTTTCCTCTTCCGAGCAACAGGAGTGGGAATTGGCGCGGCTTGTCTCGCAGTTGCAGTCGCAGGTGTCCTAATAATCAGGGCGCCGCCAGACGAAGCAGAAGGGCCACCAGATACTGTTGCTGGAGCGGCAGCCCGAGATGACTCAGCTCCTGAGGACTTTTCCTTCGACATCTTGCTCCCATCAAGATTGAATTTATCAAGATAAGTGCCCAAGTCTAAGTTATCAACAAACTTTGTGGCATACCCGCGCATCCCTTTCCAGATATCGAAGTACTCGCTTATTGGCAGTTCAGTATCATCTGCGCTCATCGCCAGACCGTGGCGAGCAACCTTGCCAACATCTATCTCTGGATAATATGCTCGAAGCAATGTCAAGACATGCGCGGCTCCGGCGCGAGCAGAGGATCGTTTCCAATCAGAGACATAATGTGGAGCCTTGAGCAGTTTATTAATCCAATACTCGCAAGATGTTGGGCCATCAGTCGCAGGAGTGATTACCGTCATAACTTCCTTGGTAACCTTTAAGAAGCGCTGGCTGAGGTCAGACAGATATACCAGTTGATCCTTCAAATTGGAGCGGGACACTGGGGCCTCAGGTCCTATGTCAAAGAAAGAAAAGGCAAGAAACAAGTCAGAGACTAACGAGTGGTTACCCAAAATATGTATGATTAAAGGAATACAAGACCAACCAGCAAGCTGCAGGACGGCTGATTTGACCATGGAGCCAAAACCCTCAAAGGCTTTGAGCAGCGAGTTATATTTTTCATCTCGCGCGGCGAGTTCCTTTGCGTGGTCCCCTTCAGGCGATCAATCAATTCAGTTTTAAGAGCCAGTCCTTCTCGCAAAGATTAATGACCTCGTCTTTCTCCATGAGTCGTTGCTGCATATCAGCTTCAAGTTCTTTAAATTGCTCTTCGCAGGAGTCGAGTTGACCTTTGAGAGATTTTATTTCCTGATCTTGGTCCCTAATGACCTCATCATGCTGCTCCAGGCGAGACTGCATCATTTCAGGATGGTCTATGGAAATGCCTTTACCCTTTATTGAGCCAGAAGCATCAAGCAAGGACAGTTCACGCTGAAAACAAACAGAGCAAAACGAACAAGGTAAATTATCTAGGAATTTGGGGGCTCGAGATTTGAAGCAGGAAAAGAATCAACACCCCGTGCGATGACACAAGGTTTTGATCCTTGGGGGCTACGGTATATATACCTGGCGACTTGAAGAAAATTGCTCAACTAAGCGCGCAGCAGAGCAGCATGCTTGTCTCCAGCAGAAATTATGGCATCTGCGATTGATTTAGAACTATTTCCTGGAGCTGGAATTCTATTTTCAGTAGATATCCTACCAGCAGCAGGAGTTGTGGATGGAGCTGCGGCTGGAGTCGCGGCAGGAGCCGCGTCTGCAATACCTTCCTCCAGGGAGGGCCTTGGTTGAGTCGCACATTACTGTTTCCCCATTTTCATCAGCAGCATCATCCTCGCTCATAGCTGCAGAGAAGAAGTGGGATGGGAATTAGACTTGGGAGCCTCTTCAGACATAGCCCTGCAAAACATTGATGGGTTAGTAAGCTGACCTAGCAGAGCCGCAACATTAAAAGGAAGGCGAACCATACCCAGAGGCGACACGGATACTCTTCATCAGGCAACCAGAAGAAGGAGAAGATAAACCTTGCAAATCTGAACCTACAGAGTATGAAAAGAAGTAGTGGTCAGCAATTCCTTGCCAGAAATACATAAGGAGAAGAGTCGCAAACAATTACCCGAGCTTATTGAGAAGCAATCCTTGCAGCAGTTTCGGAAGAAAAAGTAGCCTTGTTGGGATCAGCAAGTTTTAAAGATTTGGCAGCTCTTGTTTCTGCCAGTAATGCCAAGGCTTTGCGACGTTTCTCAGGCTGCGTGGGGTCTTCTGAGCTCTGGCATAAAATACGTTTCGAGGACCTGCGAGGCACCTCAGGAAGTTCCAGGAAAGGTGTATTTGGAGTCGAAGACAAAAGAGCGTCGGCCATTTGTTGTTCCTCTTCAGAAGCACTACCCTCGTGCATAACTGTATCTTCGTCAAAGGCTGCGGCTTGCCTTGACGACTCAGCCACGGATCCTTGGTTCAAGTCGACGTCCTCTGAAGGAAGAACCCAGAAATAGGGATCGATCTGAAAAGGAGCTCAGGTCAGAAATAATCAATTTTTGGGAAAGGAATTTTCGAGGAAACAAGTGACAAGTGAACATTACCACAAAAGGCTTGTGCTCAGCCCAGAAGGGAGCAAGTCCGACGTTGTCATACGAGTCAATATCCTCGTCCGTCACTCGGCGAATGAAATTTATCCACTCCCCTTTGTCCCAATCTTCAGGGCAAGTGCGATCGACGTCATTTGCATGACAAGTGAAATCCATCATAAGCCGCGAGCGGCGACTCACAGGCTGAATTCGCCATTTAGTCCAGCAAGATATGAGATCTAATCCAGTGAGACCATGGAGTGTCAGCGCTCTCACCTTGTCTAGAAGGGATTCGACAAAGGGTAACGAAGAAGGATCAGGTTTGGAAAACAAAGCATCGGTAGCCTCGAAGGGAAGAGGAGACCAAAGAGGGAGAGGAATTTCACCCTCAGGAGAAGTGTTTTTACAATAGAAGAATGTCCTTTGCCACTCCTTGACTTTCTTGGCGAGAGTTAGTTTTGGGAAGATACTACCCCTACGGCGTTGGAAGGAAATGGCGCCGCATTGGAGAAAAGGACCATCTGTGGTTTCCCTTTGACTATTGCAATTGAAAAGAGCAAGCCAGAAATCTATTGAAGGCGGAACGCCCAGATAATCTTCGCAGAGGACGTGGAAGTTGCTCACTTGCAACATCGAATTAGGGCCAATATCATGGAAGCGGAGACCTAACCGCTGCATCAAGGAGCGGAAGAAGAGAGAGCCTGGGGGTTTGAACCCGCGCTCAACATGCTCCGCAAAAATCACTATTTCTCCTGGTTGAGGATTGGGGATTACCTCCTCGCCAGCCGCCCGCCATTCGCATTGATCTTTTGGCGGAAGAAGGCCCCGTGCAGATAGGGATTCCAGGAAATCTTCGTCGACCCACGAGCCTTCCCAGTTGCACTTGCGGCGAGACATTTTTCTCGGATCAACGGAGATATCCACCGAAGGATTGTGAGTACGAGAAGCGAGATTGGAGGCGGCGGAAAGGAGTAGCGGATGCGTAATACAGGACTTGATGCGGAACGCTGGGAAAACAATGAGTCAAGATAAATAACCCAGACGTGGAAGACGTTTAGATCTGAAAGTCAACCGTCAAGAAAGGATAAGTCGCGTTCCTGAGTCGCCAAGAAGAGTTATAAGCCGCAGATTGGAAACAAGGAAAAGCACGGCCTAAGCATTCAAGATCAAGAAGTACTATGAAGTTCAGGCCATGCTTGGGGGCTAATGTCGGGGGAATACTTCTGGATTAACCCGCGGCCCAGTGCGACTTAACTTACTCGCACGGATGAAGGCCCACTTGGGAACAAGCCCAATATTGAACCGCCATAAGGAGAAAGATCTAGAAGACAAATCCCGGAGGACGTGAAGACCAAGTAGTCTCCGAGTAGGCCTCTGTGGATGTATTCCTTATGGGGAAGTTTCCTTTTGTAACCTAGCGAGCCTCTGTGCATATAAAGAGGACTCGCAGGACTTAGAGCGGGTCAAGCTATCAAGCCCCAAACCCTAGCTCATACGGCGAGTACCAGATCGGATCGCCTCCATTGTAACACCTCGATTATCATATCAATACCAATCTAGGGTAGGCAGGAAGTAGGTCTTTTACCTCACATTGAGGGGGCCGAACCTGGGTAAATCTGTGTTGATCTTTGTTCCTGCGATCCCAAGCTCGGAGATGCTTGACTCGCGTAATCCCACACCTACGAAGTCATCTATGACACCTGACGTGACAAACCCACGACAGTCTCGTCCTCCGGATCCATGTGTGAGGAGGAGCCACCCCCACCTGTAAAAGTTACGTCAGTATCATGTGTGGGTGAATAAGGTAAATTTGTATGAGTATTAAAAACTACGTACCGAGGTGGCTCTGAAACTGAGTCACCGGCACAGGAGACGGGTTCCACATCATATGTGGAGGTGGCTGTATCCCGTAACCAGACGTCGGCATCCCAAGATGGTGCATAGGTGGCTGCTGGTACACGGGTGGCTGCTGGTACATAGGCTGCTGGTACGTAGGTGGCGCCTGCCATGTCGAACTACCAGGCTGAGATGCATCTGGCGGCCGGTACATCAGTGGCTGAGACGGATCTGGCTGCTGCGACGAACTACCAGACTCGTACGTAGGTTGTGGGCGAGGAGTCTGTGCTCGTGTAAGACGTGGCCGGGGGTCCTGTCGACCTACAGAGTGACGGGAGGGTGATACCTGTGCATCCTGAGTTGCTGACGAGTGGCGCGTGGGGCGCGGGGCTGGACCGCGTGGAGCAACGTCAGCACCGCCGGCACAAGTAAGAACAGAGTAGACACGACGTAGTTTATCCTCCAGACGCTTGAACCAAGATACGTGTTGCGGCTGTGGGGCAAAGGCAGCAACGTCGCTCCGAATGTCTTCTATCAACTCTGCCTGTAATAGAAAAACAAAATGTTATGGTTCATTATTGAGACATGCATTTACTAATATAAGTAAGATACATACCGCGTAGTTTCTACTTCCCCCAATAGCCTGAAGTGGGTACATGTCTGTAACAGCAGGAGGTGGCAGCTGATCAGGCTGGGACGTGTGGACTAAGCGAACTCGAGTGGACTGTCTATACGTCCGCAGATATGCATTAAAATCATCCAGCTGAAATGGCTCATCCGCGGGCCATACATTAGTCGTCGCATTCGCCCATTCTGCAATGTACGGTTGTAGTACCCGTAGCCAAGATGTGTAACTTCTCTCGCCTTGTCGTGACAATCTGAAAACATGCATGCGTACCGTAATAAGAATACGACTTTAGAGATTCGTTAGTGCAACCACAGTTGGGTAAAAACATACCTGTGGATGTGCGAAGGAAGGGGCGGCTGTCTCGCGGGAGGTTCTGACACTTACAAATTAAAACATAGTTCGGACACGTAAAAATTAAAACATAGTTCGTACGCATACAAATTTAACCACAGTGCTAGCCACGTTGCCCACATCCTCCTCGGCCTCGGTTTCCTCGACCACGCCCAGGAACCGGAATGCTTGCAGGATCAGGAGCAGGTCCAAGGCCGTATTTGGGACAGTACTTCTCTCTGTGTCCGAAATTAGTGCATAACAAGCACTGTCGAGTGGGTCCACCGGCTTCGGACTCATCCATATCATTCCGGATTCGACGCGACTTCCGTCTTCCTCTGCTAGTTCTCATTAGAGCGGGATCTGGAACATATTGTCTTTCCAATGGGTTAACCTTGTTGAAGTTACCAACTACCCTAAATCCTGTCATCTCCCCGGTCCAAGTTTGAACCACTGCCTCCTTCATGTAATACGGAGACACGAAACTAATTGGGTTCATCCCCATCTGCCCACAAACTGCTAGCACATGAGAACATGGGAGGTGAAGCAATCTCGGTTTATTGCACGTGCACTCGCACGTTGGGGGTGCATCAAGTCCAATGCTCACCTCATGGGTCTTAAGCTCATTACCCGCACCAAATCTTGCAGTGGGTAAGCGTACCTCGTACCTCGGTTCTTGATTACCCATACGAACGACTGTGTGCAACCGTGCCTTCTTTATCTTTTTGTCCATGTACTGTCTTATTTTTCGGCAGTAAGGTGTGTTGGGGTAATACTCAATATGCTCGACAGCTTCACGACGTCTATCTCTGAAATACGTCAATGTACCGTGCAAAATACCCTCCACCAGTGCTGTTAGTGGCAAACTCCTATTCCCTCTGAGTACAAAATTATACACCTCTGCAAGGTTGGTAGTCATGGTGCCGTACCTAGCTCCATGTTCGTCGTGCAACAAAGACCATTTCACGGGAGGCTCTTTCTCTATCCACTCTTCAAAATTCCTGATTCGTTTTCCCTCCTTTCTCTTCGTACCAGGTGGGTCAATTCTAGGCAAGTTACACAAACCAACAGGGTCTGAATCATCCGTCTGCGCTGCAGCGACCTGTGCCGCCTGGAGCTGCGCAGATACTCCTTGAGCCTGTGTAGCTCTTCTTTCCTTCACTTGTTTCCTTGTGAATTCAGTCAGCCTTTCCCACAAAAACTGATACTTCCTCTCCTGATTCTGATTGCAGAGTCTTTTAAACAAATTCATCAGCCGCTTACTTTTAAAGCATGAGTAAAAGTTAGCGCCTAGATGGCGCATACACCAGCGACTCTGCATGTCAGTCCATGGTGCTTCTTCATCCACGCCGGGTTGCTGCAGTGTCTTTATAGCCTTTAGCATACCAGCATGTCTGTCATGGAGGATGCAGACATTTGGCCGAGTCTTCACAACTGCCATTTTCAAATTCCTGAAGAACCATAACCAGCTGTCATAATTCTCACCCTCGACGAAGGCAAATGCAATTGGCACGATCTGGTTGTTGCCGTCCACACCTATTGCGGTCAGGATCTGCCCCTTGTACTTGCCTGTGAGAAACGTGCCATCCACGCACAACACTGGACGATAATAGTTAAAAGCTTCGATGCATATGGCAAATGAGAAGAACAATCGGCCAAACACATCATATTCAGGAATCTCCTCCTTTTTTTGTAATTGGACTATAGCATATGTGCCAGGATTCCTCATCTTCAATGTGCTAACTCCAATGTGCTAACAAGACGGATAACATTATCATAAGAGTCATAAAAACTCCCAAACCTCTCCTCTAGAGCCCTCTGCTTAGCTCTCCAGGCTTTCCCATACTTAATGTTGGTTTTCCATCTTGCAAACACTGTTCTTATGATGTGCTTCACTACCATGTCTTTCTTGTCCACTATCTCACTGAACAAAAGACGTGCAATGAGAGTTGACGTTAGGTTTGGGTGATCTTTGAGTTGACAATTAATTTCACAAGTGTGTGGCACGACGTCTGTCACCACCCACACAACCTCATACTTCGGTAAGTGACCATGCACCCGTGAAGGACAACCAATGTCAGTACAGCTCATTGTCAAATATTGCTTATTTGATACATCAGTGCGGAAAACCCTCTGTGTGGACAATGCCCACTGAATCACGGCTTCCCTTAACTGCTGCTTCGTGCTGTACTGAGCCCCAATTTCAATGTTATTCATGTGGTGCTCCCAGGACGAATCATGACCATCACGCACAGTCGTGACATTTGACTTGTCCTGGTTCCAATAACCAGGAATAGGTACATCCTCCCCATCATTTTCATCTGAATCATCAGAATCTCCTTCATCAGAATTAAGATCTTCGGCGACACCATCCTCGTCTTCATCCAACATCGCGTCCTGCACTGTTCCTGTGTGCTCATCCGCATCAGCCTCCCCAATTTGGGTAGGTCCTGCTGACAATGCTGGTTCGTAATGAACAGGAATTTCTGACAGCGATGGTTGATGGTACTCAACATGAGTTTGAGCATTCCCTGCTGTCGGTGATGGTTCATAATGCACAGGAATTTGGGCAGTATGCGAACTAGTTGCTTCACTACTCTCCCCCTTCAAAACAAACGACAGTAGGACTTCTGGTTTTGTGCCACGGCGTTTGCATGACGCTAGCCAAGAAACCCACTGCTTTGTCCGGTCAAGCGGCAACAACTCCCAGTAAATATTTGTCCGGGATTTGGTCCATAGCGACTGAATCCTAACCGTCCAGAAATTAGGATCGTAACCAAAATTCACCGTGAAATAGCACTGGACATCGCTAATTTCCACTTTCTCTGGCTCTGTCAACTGAATCTCCAAATTATCAAATTCACGAAGATCAACCCCTGAATCAGTTGCACGGACTGTACCGGCACCGTAGTGCACTACAATATGTACCACTTCCATTACCTAGACAAATTTTTGGCATCGTCAAATACTACACACCGGATATATCTAAAAATTACAACCACCACTAATATTAATCCGGATCAAAATATACAATATATCTAACCGACCAAATATATCTACACTGCTAATATTGATCCGAATCAAAATATACAATATATCTAACCGACAAAATATATCTACACCCCGAATATTAATCCTAATAAAATTATACGATATATCTAACCGACAAAATATATCTACACTGTAAATATTAATCCGAATCAAAATATACAATATATCTAACCGACAAAATATATCTACAATGCTAATATTAATCCTAATAAAATTATACGATATATCTAACCGATGAAATATATCTACACTAATGCAAACAAATATTATACATCTACCCACAAACTATATTCAAATTTAACCTAAAATTTTTAGAGATTAGGGTTTACCCTTGACGCGTGGGTAGCTCCCGCCGCCTGGCTTCAATCTACCACCACCACTGCATCAACCCTCTCCTTGCCCAACAACAGCATGCACCACCACTATCCACCATTGTTGACCACCATTTCTCCACCTCCACACCCCCAAACGCCTCCACAAACAGCTATCCCATCAACAGATCGGGGATGCCCCAACCCTTCTCTACTCTATTTCTTCAATCTCTGAGTTTGTGGAGATTTTTTGTTGGTAAGATTCGGTGGTATTTTCGAACCAGAGGAAAGAACAGAGAGAGAAGCGAGAGAAGCAGTCGAGCGGAGGAAGAAGAAGAGAGCCCTGCTTATCCAGCAGGTTTCGGCGTCGCCCGTGCCGAAACCCACCTTTCGGCACCGCTCGAGCCGAAAGCAGTGGGCCAGGCCTGCCACCGCGGTCTGCGCGCATGCACTGTCGGCTGCGGCCCTGACGACGCCTGACTTTCGGCCCCGCCGATGCCGAAACCTGGCTTTCGGCGTAGCCCGTGCCGAAACAAGCTGGTTTCGGCCCGGCCGTTGCCGACGCCGCGCTATTTTCCAAAATTCTAGAAAACGCGCGCTATTTTCCGAATTTCAGTTTAAAAAAATATTATTTAAAAAAAATTCTTTTTTAGGGCAATACATTCTACCGAATCGGTCATAATTTCACACCGATAATCGGATGTTTGGGCCTTTGGATACAACAGATCGTGTTTTGTTCTCTTGCGAGTTCTGAGCAGGCTTCACTTCCGGGCTGTGCCAAAACCCGGCCCATCTGGTGCATTCAAAAGGAAGGACCTGATGAACCGGTTAACCTCCCGGGCTCCCTCCAGCTGCAACGCGTGCCCTGCGTCCTTGATGATCTCTAGCCCGCAGTCATCTCCTAGATGCCTGCACTCAAGAACAGAAAACGCAGCGAGTGCCATGCTAGCCCTTCAGGTGAGAAGCAATTTTCGTACAATAGCGAATTCAGGAATGTCTCTTGGATTTACCTCTGCAGTCTGTAGCCAAGGTCGACGGGAAACACCTGGTCCTTGTCTCCCCAGAGAACTAGCGTTTGCTGATCGAAGACAGAAGAAATGAACCGTGTTACTACTTACTTGCAAAAGAAGAAGATCCAGAGGTAAATGTTCCTCGCGATGTGCAGCTCGCTGACCTGGGTGAGGACCGGGAGGGGATCGATGCCAGCTCCGCTCTTGAGCAGTTCTCGCAGCAGCTCCGACCTCTCCTTCCTCTGGTCCACGAACATCAGCTGCAGTAGCAAACAGATCAGCATGGGCTTCAGCATTCAGTAGCGACTCGCACCATTCGTGTTGTTGTCCTGAATCAGCGCGGCCCTTGATGTGTATTTAGCTCGGGTACTAGTTACACTTGATCTTAGCCAAAAGGCCGAGAAAGGTATTACTAGTTGGAACTTAGCGAGACATAGCCATGCGTCGTGTACTATACTGTTTGATCTTGGATCGCGTGCGTGCATAATTCCAACGGCGAGTCTGATGATCGCATCATCCTCTGCTCTGCTGGATATCATAGACGTCCCTGGTCCTTGGAACTTGCCGGACAGTACCGCTACACCCGTGCCGTATATATACATTGGATCTGACTTACAAGGAAGAGTCTACGTGTTGCATTGCAGCTCATAAAGTTGATTTTCTCCAGTAAAAATATACTACTCCATCCGTCCCAAAATAAGTGTCTCAAATTTGCACAAAAGTGGATGTATCTATACATGTTTCAAGTCTAGATACGTCCATTTTTTGACAAATCTAAGACAGTTATTTGCGGACGGAGGGAGTACAATAGAACAACTATAGTGGGCGATGAATATTACAGATAAGCTAGCTAGCCAAAGAGCAGTTTTGACTCCTGAGCTCAAATGCTCCTTTCTGATTATGAAATACGAAAAAATAGTTAAAAACACAAAAATCCTGAAAAAAAATAGATAACAAACATATATCTAAGTGTTCTTCATACGTGTCCAGTTTCGTCAAGATATAACATTTGTGATGCTCTATGCAAAAACACTTGAATATGTTTGATGTTCATTTTTTTCCAGAAGTTTTTTAGATTGTTTAACTATTTATTTCGAATTTCCTAATTAGACAAGAGCATATGAACCGGGGGAGCCGAATGAATTTGCGCTAGATAGCTACTCCTTCCGTTCCAAATTAGTTGTCTTTCATTTGTACAAAAGTGGATGTATCTAGAGAGTCTAGATACATCCACTTTTGTACAAATGAAAGACAACTAATTTAGAATGAAGGGAGTAGCTTGGTTCTTTCCCGGATCGATCGAGCAGATTCGATCGGTGCCGAGTGGACAGTAGTGGTGTTTTGGATCGGCCATCCCCAACTGCATGCCGACGCTGCTACTGGAGATGTACGGCACGTGGGGCAACGTGTGGAGCAGGGGCGACACAAGGAATCGACGACCATGCAGGCCGGCACGTCGGTGTAGATCTACTTCCCTGGCGGCTGGCTCCCGGAGTGTAGGCAGCTGATTGATTAGTTACTGTTTACGGCACCCAGGCCTAACTTTAGTTTCTTCTACAGTAGATTGTACTGTAGTAGTAGATCACGGCGGGCTACACGTGGTCTCCTAGCTAGCTACGTAGTTTCGTGCACGGCTAAAGAATCATGCATACAATCGTGCAAAGTTCCAGAAAATGTTGGGCGTGGTAAAAGACTAAATACAGGGTAGCAGACAAGGATACGTGGAAAACTGCACCAATATATTGGCATGCAAAAAAGTCATTTCTGAGCTAGCGCGGAAAGACGTATACCGATCGAGACACGTACTGAACCAAACTCGCGTTAACGCAAGCGCAGGTGCATTCTGAGCTAGCGCGGCATCGTAAGCAATAACTTATAACCTCATGATGCAGACACGTCACCACTCGAAACAAATATACACGTCATCAACTCGAAATAAGAAAAAAATGCGACACACCGACGGAGGCATGCATACATCAAATGAGCAGGCTCAGGAGAAGTTAATTAGAGTACATTTAAAAAGTGAACCTAGCTAAATCAGACAAACATACAGACGCATACAAAATTAACGGCACTAACCTGGATGAAATCGTTGAATTATTGGTTTTTTTTGTAAGTGAACCTAATCAGACAAAAATACACATACTTGCAAAAATATGTAATGACCTGGATGGCGCATAAAAAATGAACCTAGCTAAATCAGACAAACATACAGATACATACAAAATTCGCGGCACTCGATCAGGCCCCTCGCGGCACTAATTAACCTGGTTTTTTGTATGAACCTAATCAGACAGACATACGGACACTTGCACAATATATTTTTTGAAAGATCTTGCAAAAAATATTTAACGGCGCTAACCTGGATGAGGTCGTGGAGCACGAAGTCCGGCAACCACGGGGGGCGGTGCATGGAGCGGCATAGGAGGCGGCGCAGCCCTTGGGCGGTGTCCGGCAGCAGCGCGTCCTCCACGGCCATCTCCTCCCGCGCCGCCATCGCGCGTATCTCCTGTGCAGTGGCCGCGACGCCGCTGGTCATGACGACCACCCTGTCGACGCAGTCCCTGGCCTCCACGGCCGCCATCCGGTACGCGACGAAGCCCCCGTAGCTGATCCCGGCGACGTGGTGGCGTTCCACGCCGAGGACGCGCATGGCGTCGGCGACGCAGCGCGCCTGGAAGGCGACGGAGCGGAGTGGGGACGCGGAGCGGGAGCAGGAGCCGAAGAAGACGAGGTCGGGAACGTAGAGGTGGAAGCTGCGGGAGAGCGCCGCGAAGTTCTGCGCCCACGTCCACTTGGCGTCGCCGCCGAAGCCGTGGAGGAGGAGGAGCGGAGGCTTGGACGACGGGGAGGCGGGGCACCAGAAGCGGAGCGTGGTGGCGTCCGGGCCGGGCAGACGGACAGTGACGGGGCGGATGCGGAGGCGCGCGAGGAGGTGGAGGGTGAGCGCGGCGTCGCGCACGGCGGCGAGGCGGAGGCGGAGGAGCAGACGGAGGAGGAGCAGCGCGAGGGAGAGGAGCGCGAAGAGGTGGGAGGTGGTGGCCGGGTGTTGCTTCATTGCGGTGGCGCCGGCCGCCGCCGCTGCCGCTGACCCCGTGCGCGCCTTCATGGTTTTGTCAGAAGACAGTTTGTAGTTTGCACAACACAGCTTCTTTCCTTCTCGGCGCGACCGCGATGTATATAGACTCGTGTCTTGCTCGGTTGTGCTCCTAGTCCTGCTCAGCTGGAGTTGGATACGGATTGTCAACAGTTCGAACTCTAGCACAGGATGCCGGCGTCGCTGTTGACGGTGCGTCGACCCGTAGCGTGCACGCTAGAAAAAAAGAGTTATTCCCTACGTATACGGTAATAGTAAGCGTCGATCAGTGAAGAATTGATATCTCTGTCCTTGACAGTGCTGAAACGCTAGAAAAAGAGTTATTCCCTACGTATACTGTAATACTGGCGTCGATCAGTTAAGAATGGACAGTGCACTAGTGCTCCAGTCAGTCAAATGTTTCTCGTTGCATGTATCAGTCGGTTCTGAAAGTCATAACTGAACACCAGTGGAGTGAGCTTGGCCGCCAGCAAGCAAAGCAGGCGAGCGACATGTCAGACTGACCGTTCCTGTGAGCACGCGCGTTTCAGCCATGCATCGAACTTCACTGAACTTCAATCAATTCTTTCATCCGCCGAAGTCACGCGAGTCCTATTCTTCCTCTATATTCTTTCATTGGTTAAGAATGGACAGTGCACTAGTGCTCCAGTCAGTCAAATGTTTCTCGTTTCATGTATCTGTCGGTTCTGAAAGTCATAACTGAACACCAGTGGAGTGAGCTTGGCCGCCAGCAAGCGACATGTCAGACTGACCGTTACTATGACTATGAGCCGTTTCAGCCATGCATCGACTACATGGATTAATAATTCGTTGAACTTCAGCCAATTCTGTCAGTTCATCCTATTCTTCCTCTCTATTCCAACCTTGAAGCTTGCTCCTCTGCATGGCTTGCTTGTCAGAGACTCGGAGCAGAGAGACTTGCTTCGTACTAGTGTTCGTCCACAGAGCGGCATCCGATCGAGCATGAGTTAACCATTTCCCTTGACCTGGAATAAGCAGACTTTCAATTTGACTTGCAATGATGGAAGCTGCGGTGTGGCTTCTACGGCGATTGAGAATTCTGAATTTCTAATGCACGCACCACGGGTCCACGAGTTGTCCCAGTACTGTTGGTTCTAGTGTGGCTGCAAAATGATGGGTGTATATATACGAACCGTCGTGTCCACCCTTCAATATCTCGTTTCCTTTCTTCCACTTCTCTCTCGCCGTACCTAATTAAACTCAACCGTGATGGGATCGGATTACATGAACATGAACATCGTATACATACCCCATCACTAGATGATTATGATTGATCAATAAAGAGCAGAAATCGATAGAAAAAAATTGTTTTCCGACACGAATTCTAAAGCAATATCAGCTCCACGGCTTTCTTTCTTCCCCTTCTCTCTCGCCGAACCTAATTAAACTCGACCGGGATGGGATGGGATTGCATGAACATGAACATCGTATACATACCCCATCACTAGATGATTATGATTGATCAATAAAGAGCTGAAATTTCGATAGAAATAATTTATTTTCCGGCACGAATCATAAAGCGGCATCACCTCCACGGCTTCCTTTCTTCCCCTTCTCTCTCGCCAAACCTAATTAAACTTGACCAGGGTGGGGTGGGATTGCATGAACATCAACATCATGTACATACCCCATAGCTAGATGATTATTGGAGTATTGATCAATAAAGAGCTGAAATCGATAGAAAACATGTTTTCCGGTACGAATCCTAAAGCAACATCACCTCCACGGCTTCCTTTCTTCCCCTTCTCTCTCGCCGAACCTAACTAATCTCGACCGAAATGGGATGGGATTGCATGAACATCACCATCGTATACATACCCCATCACTACATGATTATGAGTTTGGTACGGGTGGGCTAGGTAGGGAATTTCGTTTGATCTTCCCTGCCATCTCTTGTAATTTTGTAAACTCTCTATCTTAATAATAAAGACACGCAACACTCATGCGTGTTCTTGATGATGACATGATTATGATTGATCAATAAATAGTTGAAATCCATAGAAAAATTGTTTTCCAGCACGAATCCTAAAGCAACGTCACCACCGCGCTCCACGTTCTAGCCTCCAAACGGAGTACACGTTTGCACCCGCAGACCCGCTCCTCCATCTGGGGTTAGAAACACCTAAGAGCATCTCTAATAGATGCCCTATTTTAGCATTGGTGCCTTAAAACCGTTTTTAAGGCATGAAAGGGCAAAACCCGACCTCCAACAGGTGCCCTAGGACGTGCCCTAAAATAGGGCTCCCCAAATTTTGTGGGCAGAAAGGGCCGCGAGGCACCTGCCCTATACTTTCATTTTCACCGCGCGCGCAGCCAACCGCCAATCTGAACCCTCCTCGTCCCCGCGCCGCCCCGCCTCCTCTCGTGATTTGACCGCCGCCCGGCCAAGATTCGCCCGCCGCCGACATCCCCCCATCCCCCCGCGGCCGAGGCCCTCGCCGTCAAATCGACTCGGATGGCCTCGGTCGGGCCGCCACCACCGGGGGTCGATTCGGTCTCCCCCAACGCATGCGAGGGCAAGGAATGGCAGAACCACGGCCTCCTCGACGACATGCCACTTCTGCGTCGCCGCCCTGCCTGTCGGTGAGGCTCCCCAACCCCCTCCATCGCCGAGCTGCTGCGCTCGCCTCCGCTGCCCCGCACGACCGAGGCGAGTTTGGAGGAGCTCCCTGACGCCGCCGGTGCCGTCCCCACCCGCCCTACCGCTCGTCGAGCTCCGACACGGCCGCAACGAGCTCTGGCCACCAGCTCGGTTGTGTGTTTGAGGTGAGCAATTTTCTTGCATTTTTCATTGATTATTGGTCAATTTGAAGGGAATCGTGGGCAAAAAACAAAATAATTCCTAACAACGATAACCATAAACTAGCCATAATCTATTACTATGCAGATATACCGTAACGGAGGGGATCGATGTACATACCCTTGTAGACCGATAGCGGGGATTACGCTCCCGCAACAAGCGTTGTCGAAGTAGACGACGTAGCCGACCTCGAGGTCGCGAAGAACTTGGTGCGACGAAGACGAAGGCGGCGCCGACCTTAAGGTGGTGAAGAGGAAGAAGACAACTTCCAGTGCCACCCGTGTAGCACCTCGTAGCTCCACACACGTACGGTGTAGATGACGACCTCCGGGCTCCAGATCCAGCAGAGCAGCGGAAGCGGAAGATTGGATCTAGTAGCACGGCGGTGTGCGTATAGTGGAGAGACTTCCCTCCTCGTACGTGCTGCTACTTTGATGGCGAGTTGACGAGGGGGCAAATTGTTGGAGTGGAATGCTTGCTCTTATCCCCGGCAACGGCGCCAGAAAATAGTCTTGATAACCCACAAGTATAGGGGATCGCAACAGTCTTCGAGGGAAGTAAAACCCAAATTTATTGATTCGACACAAGGGGAGACAAAGAATACTTATAAGCCTTAACAACTGAGTTGTCAATTCAGCTGCACCTGGAAAAGCACTAGTAACAGGGGTGATGTGAAAGCAGCAGTAATATGAGAGCAATAGTAACAGTAACACAGCAGCAGTAACACGGAGGCAATGGCACCAGAAAATAGTTGATACTACTTCTAATGACATATAGGACCGAGAGCAATGATGATGACAAATGGACCGGGGTTCCCAGCTATCTACACTAGTGGTAACTCTCCAAACAAATAACAGGTGTTGGGTGAACAAATTACAGTTGGGCAATTGATAATTGTAAGGGCATGACAATGCATGCTTATGATAAGATAAGGTTTACTGTAGTATTTAATTGGGCATTACGACAAGGTACACAGACCGCTATCCAGCATGCATCTGTGCCTAAATAATCCACCTTCCGGTTAGCATCCGCACCCCTTCCAGTATTAAGTTGCAAACAACAGATTATTGCATTAAGTATTGTGCATAATGTAAACAACACATTCATCCTTAGACAAAGCATTGCTGTTTTACCCCTAGTGGCAACAACACATCTACAACCTTAGAACTTGCTGTCACTATCCCAGGTTAAATAGAGGCTGAACCCAACTATCTAGCATAAATACTCCCTCTTGGAGATACAAGCAACTACTTGATCAGGGTAACCACAAGTACCGGAGAGCATGCAAGATCTTAAATAAACAATAGTATGATAATATGATGAACAATCTGATCATAATGTAACAATTCATCGGATCCCAACAAACACAACACCAATTACATCATATGGATCTCAATCATGTAAGGCAGCTCATGAGATCATTGTATTGAAGTACATGGGAGAGAGAGTACCAACTAGCTACAGCCAAGAACCCGTAGTCCATGGGGGAACTACTCACAAACCATCATGGAGTCGAAGTGGAGGCGGTGGAGTCGATGGAGATGGCTCCGGGGGTCAATCCCCGTCCCGGCAGGGTGCCAGAACAGGAACTTCTGACCCCCGAAACGAGGTCTCGCGATGGCGACGGCGCTGCGGAAGTCTTTCTGGAGTATTAGATATATATTTAGGGTTTTCGCGTCGGGGTGACTAAATAGGCGAAGGGGCAACGTCGGTGGAGTCCCGAGTGGGCCAAACCACCTGCTCGCGCCGCCCCCCTTCTGGCCGCGCCAGAGGTGGTTTGGAGGCCGTGGGCCTCCCCCTGGCTTGCCCTTCTGGCTCCGTGTGTCCCTCGGAAAAATAGGAGGTTTGGCTTTTGTTTCGTCGAATTCCGAGAATATTGCCCGAACAGCTTTTCTGGAACCAAAAACAGCAGAAAACAGGAACTGGCACTGTGGCATCTTGTTAATAGGTTAGTCCCAGAAAATGTATAATAATGATATATAATGCATATAAAACATGTGACAATGATACATAAAACAAGCATGAAACATCAGAAATTATAGATACGTTGGAGACGTATCAAGCATCCCCAAGCTTAGTTCCTACTCGTCCTCGAGTAGGTAAACGATAAAAAGAAAATAATTTCTGAAGTGACATGCTACCAACATAATCTTGATCCAATAATAATGTAAGGCATGTGAGCTGAGATCAAATCATTCAAAGCAAATGTCTATAGTTGATATAAGAGATAATAAAGCAAGAGTCAAACAAGCTAAAAGTTTTCATGAATTATCGCTTTAAAGACATGAAACCGTACAAGGTTCATTAAAGATGGTTTAAGTATCCAGCGTAGAAGTTCTATCCTTCAATCCAAGCATCAAGCAAATTTTCATAACACAGAAGGATTCAGCCAAGTAAACATAAACATGAACGTCATGAATCAACTGTTTCGAAGTCTACTCAACCGGTGAGCGCAAGCATTTGGTATTGGCACCAGGATGTTATGGCAAAGAGAACATTAATGGGGGTTTGGAAGGCCAATGGAAGAAAGTCTCACAAAGCTATAAGTGATCATTAGACAAGAGGAAGTCTTATAATCGAAGCTATGTAAGGAGTAGTGATTGCCATGCAACGGATGCACATAGAGCTATATGTGTATGAAAGCTCTCCAATGGAACTAGTGGGGGTGCATCCAACTTGGTTGCTCATGAAGACCTAGAGCACTTTTGAGGAAGCTCATCATTGGAATATACAACCCAAGTTCTATAGTGTAAATTCCCCACATAGTTATACTAGTAGAACATGAAAACTCTCTCACATGGAGTATAGGTGCTAAACATGAGCACAAATGATGACTATGAATACTGCAGGTGCTATAACATGAGCACAAGTGTGGATAAAGGATAGTAATGTTGCCCCCTTTTTCTTTATTCTTTTTTTTTCTTTTTTCCTTTTTTCTATTTTTTTTTTTTTCTGTTTCTCTTTTCGATGGCCACATAGCACTTTTCACTTTCAGGGGCAACATTCTAATATGACAACACACTTTTTGGTACATATAACTCATAATGAACAAACATGATGTATGAAACTGTATGCCTCTGCCAGTGTAGCAGGATATGCAATGATCTAGCGTAACATGGGTAAACCACACATCAGCTGTATAGAATCATGCAAAGCAATATATAAGTGATGAATGACAACAAGTCATGTAATGTAAATGGAAGTTGCATGGCAATATATCTCGGAACAGCTATGGAAATGCTGTGGTAGGTAGGTATGGTGGTTGTTTTGAGGAAGATGTATAGGCTTATGTGTAGGAGAACAAGAGGAAGTCCTCCCACGGGGTTGGATGTACCGGCGAAGTATGCACAACTCTCAATGTGAGCAGAAGGCAATGCACAGCACCGAAGAGGCTAGCAAATTTGGATGGTGGAAGTGCCAAAAACCGTAGCTTAACATTAGTCAAAAAGAACTCACAAGTTTATTGCAAACAACTAGCAGGTTCAACATTAAGAGCATGATTAAAATTCACTCCAAGAAGGGCCGTTCACGGCGGCACAAGTACCCCGTTAGATCCCTCGACCTTCAGCACAACTTAGTTACTATGAACTTTCAGACATGGAAAGCTATCAAGTCCAACTACACCTTCAACAATTTTAGAGTTTGTAGTACGGTACAAGCTTAAAGACAACAATCCACTAATGATTTTAACTTAATTAACCAGCAAGCTTTACCATCTAAATACCTCAAAACGTTTGCAAAGAATCAGATTATCAAAGTTCAATGATCTACAAGATTATGCAAGTTTTTCATTATACCACTACCACATGCAAAAATTTCTGGACCAACACATCAACCAAGCAACTCTCCAAATAAATATAAGTGAAGCAAGAGAGTACTTTCTATAAAATAACTAATAGCTCTGAACAAGAGATACATGAAAACCAAGAGCTAGAAGCTAAACAGTGCGAAAATGAATACTCAACAATATAAGTGAAGAATAGGAGTATTCAAATGAAAAAGCGGAGCGTGTCTCTCTCCCAAACAAGATAGATAGGATCCGACATTGATATGATCAGAGAATAAAACAAAAATAAAACACAAGACGCTCCAAGAACAGCACATATGATGTGACCGAATTAAAATATAGTTTCACTAGAGATGACCTGATAAGTTGATGATGAAGAAGGGGATGCCTTGGGCATCCCCAAGCTTAGATGCTTGAGTCTTCTTGAAATATGCTTGGGTGACCCACGGGGGCATCCCCAAGCTTAGGCTCTTCACTCTTCTTGATCACAATATCATCCTTCTCTCTTGACCCTTGAAAACTTCTGCCACACCAAACTTCTCATAAACTTCATTAGAGGGGTTAGTACTCAAAAACATTAATCCACTTTGGTTCTGTAGTGACACATTGCAATACTCAATAAAACATTAGCTACAGCCCTCCACGTCTAGAAAGCCTTACTTAAAGTCCACAAGAGACAATGCAAAAAAACAGAGACAGAATCTGTCAAAACAGAACAGCCAGTAAAGACGAATTTTTTCGAGGTACTTCCGTTGCTCAAATCGGAAAAAGTGAAGTTAATGAAAGATGCGTACATATATAAGGAGATGCGTGATTTTTTAGAATTTTTCGATTTTTCTGGAAAAAGCTCAAATTCGTGACAGCTAAAAATCTGTCCCTGCGCAGAAATCCAAATCTAGCATCATCTAATCATTAAAGGCTCTTCTTGGCACAACAATGCAATAAAATAAAGATACAAAGGAGTTGTTACAGAAGTAAGCAAGCTCCTTGACTCAAAAAGCAAAAGAAAAATTACAGAAATAAAACATGGGTTGTCTCCCAAGAGCGCTTTTCTTTAATGCCTTTTAGCTAGGCTTGATAGTTTTAATGATGCTCTCATGAAAATAGAAAATGAAGCAAAAGGAGCATCAAGAAGCAAATTCAAAACACATTTAAGTCTAACCCACTTCCTATGCATAGGAAACTTGTACACAAATAAATTCATATAGAACAAAGTGACAAGCATAGGAAGATAAAACAAGAGTAACTTCAAAAGTTTCAGCATATAGAGAGGTGTTTTAGTACCATGAAATTTCTACAACCATATTTTCCTCTCTCATAATAATTTTCAGTAGCATCATGAATAAACTCAACAATATAACTATCACATAAAGCATGCTTTTCATGATCTACAAACACATATTTTTATCAAGCTCACAAATAGTGGGATTAAAATTTCGAACCCACATGTAACAATTTTATAACAAGATGATTGATCACTCTCAACATATATGGGACGCCTAGATAAAGTCAAGACTTCTCCAATCCCATTTTCATTAGTGGTACAGTCAATATTATCAAGTAACATAGGACCATCATCTAGAGCTTTATCATAAACATTTTCTAAGCAAAACTCTTTAGTACCATGCATTTCGATATCAGCCACAAATAAAGGATTATCATAAGATTTTCAAATAGCATGGATTATCATAATAACAGTAGCATAATTTTTCACAAGTTTTACTCATAGGAAAAATTTCAAGAGAATCAACAGGAACATAACATTCATCCTCCTTGGTAAGCATGGAGGGCAATCAAATAATGTAAGAGATGAAGAGTTACTCTCATTAGAAGGTAGGCATGGGTAGCTAATCCATTCTTCCTCCTTTTGTTCATCACTCTCCTCCTCTTTTTCATCTAATGAGCTTTCAGGTTCAGCAATTTCTTCTTCCACAGGTTCCTGCAAATTGTGAGTGCATTCTTGTGCATTAATGAGTCTCTCTTTGTAATCAACGATATAAGGATTATTGCTGTAATGTTCTATGCAATAATCAAGGATAGAAGAGACATAATCTTTAAGGTCCTTACAAGCAATACAAGTTTCATAATTTTTAGCCATGAAGATTCTATCTCAGAGGCTCCCATAAATAAAACAAATTGTTCTACTTCTTCGAACCCAAGATGAATATAGTTATTCCAATGATAGTTCACAATTAAAACCTCTTCACTAAAGCACATTGGAATTTAAGATGTTTAGTATCCTGTTTAGAGCAACAGTTTATATCATGGCGTTTAAGCAAGATATTAGCAATTGTATTCAACTTTTCTAACACACACTCATGACTTCACCCTTTTTTGATTCTCTATACTTCATATATAATTCTATAGCTCCATATAGGTTGTGGGTTCTTCCATAACAACAGTTTTTAGTTTTTCGGTTTTTCAAATTTTTATGGATTTTCGAATTTATAAGAAAAATAAAACAAAACAAAAATAAACTAAACAAAAGTAAACTAAGCAAAACAAAATAAAATAAAAACAGAGAGAGAGGTAGAGTGTACTCCCCAGGTGAACTTATGAGTAGAGCTATGCTCCCCGGCAACGGCGCCAGAAAATAGCTGCTGCTACTTTGATGGCGAGTTGACGAGGGGGCAAATTGTTGGAGTGGAATGCTTGCTCTTATCCCCGGCAACGGCGCCAGAAAATAGTCTTGATAACCCACAAGTATAGGGGATCGCAACAGTCTTCGAGGGAAGTAAAACCCAAATTTATTGATTCGACACAAGGGGAGACAAAGAATACTTATAAGCCTTAACAACTGAGTTGTCAATTCAGCTGCACCTGGAAAAGCACTAGTAACAGGGGTGATGTGAAAGCAGCAGTAATATGAGAGCAATAGTAACAGTAACACAGCAGCAGTAACACGGAGGCAATGGCACCAGAAAATAGTTGATACTACTTCTAATGACATATAGGACCGGAGAGCAATGATGATGACAAATGGACCGGGGTTCCCAGCTATCTACACCAGTGGTAACTTCTCCAAACAAATAACAGGTGTTGGGTGAACAAATTACAGTTGGGCAATTGATAATTGTAAGGGCATGACAATGCATGCTTATGATAAGATAAGGTTTACTGTAGTATTTAATTGGGCATTACGACAAGGTACACAGACCGCTATCCAGCATGCATCTGTGACTAAATAATCCACCTTCCGGTTAGCATCCGCACCCCTTCCAGTATTAAGTTGCAAACAACAGATTATTGCATTAAGTATTGTGCATAATGTAAACAACACATTCATCCTTAGACAAAGCATTGCTGTTTTACCCCTAGTGGCAACAACACATCTACAACCTTAGAACTTGCTGTCACTATCCCAGGTTAAATAGAGGCTGAACCCAACTATCTAGCATAAATACTCCCTCTTGGAGATACAAGCAACTACTTGATCAGGGTAACCACAAGTACCGGAGAGCATGCAAGATCTTAAATAAACAATAGTATGATAATATGATGAACAATCTGATCATAATGTAACAATTCATCGGATCCCAACAAACACAACACCAATTACATCATATGGATCTCAATCATGTAAGGCAGCTCATGAGATCATTGTATTGAAGTACATGGGAGAGAGAGTACCAACTAGCTACAGCCAAGAACCCGTAGTCCATGGGGGAACTACTCACAAACCATCATGGAGTCGAAGTGGAGGCGGTGGAGTCGATGGAGATGGCTCCGGGGGTCAATCCCCGTCCCGGCAGGGTGCCAGAACAGGAACTTCTGACCCCCGAAACGAGGTCTCGCGATGGCGACGGCGCTGCGGAAGTCTTTCTGGAGTATTAGATATATATTTAGGGTTTTCGAGTCGGGGTGACTAAATAGGTGAAGGGGCAACGTCGGTGGAGTCCCGAGTGGGCCAAACCACCTGCTCGCGCCGCCCCCCTTCTGGCCGCGCCTAGAGGTGGTTTGGAGGCCGTGGGCCTCCCCCTGGCTTGCCCTTCTGGCTCCGTGTGTCCCTCGGAAAAATAGGAGGTTTGGCTTTTGTTTCGTCGAATTCCGAGAATATTGCCCGAACAGCTTTTCTGGAACCAAAAACAGCAGAAAACAGGAACTGGCACTGTGGCATCTTGTTAATAGGTTAGTCCCAGAAAATGTATAATAATGATATATAATGCATATAAAACATGTGACAATGATACATAAAACAAGCATGAAACATCAGAAATTATAGATACGTTGGAGACGTATCAGTACGCAGCTCCAGAAACGGAACCACGCTCAAGGTAGGAGAGAAGAAGAAGGAGAAGGATCGATTTTCAAGGCATAGGGGCACCCATATATATAGGTGGAGGGAGGATGCCCATCTTGGTGGCTTGGCCATGTGGGACTAAACCACATGGCCAGCCGCACCATGGGGGGCTGCGCCGGCCCTAGGTGGGCCCCATGTGGTCCACCTAGGCCGGTTGGCCTTCCTCCCTTTTTCCCTTTGGGGTTTTTCCCCTAATAAGGCCCATTTAGGTGTAATGCCTTTCAAAAAAATTCGAAATTAATTAAATAAAAATATATTTAATCACTAATAACACTTATTAATATTAAATACATATTATTTAATTCATTCTAGCTCCGAAACATATTTCGTTGCCTCCGATCAACATCGGACATGCCCCAGAACGCTTTCGGAGTCTCCGGTTTCTTTCTCTCTTATATCCAATCCAATCGTCACCTACCCTTAAGTGTGTTACCCTACGGTTCGGGATCACTCCAGACATGATCGAGACACGTTCTCCGATCAATGACTAACAGCAGGATCTGGATACCCATGATAGCCCCTGTGCGTCCACGAATGTATTTTTATCGTTTGAAACTTTAGACGTCCAGTCTCATCCTTTTGCCTAGCGATACTTAGATTGTCCGAGCATCGTTCTCTGGTATCATGATTACCGAGCATGATCTCGTCCTTGACAAATCTATCTTTACTCGTCTGTGATATTACATCCCCGTGAGCTAGTCACATGCTTGCAAGCTCATTGGTGTAATCTCACCGAGTGGGTCCAGAGTATCTATCATGCTATGTGGTTGGCAATCCCGCTCTTGATCACTCGCCTCCACTGCTTCCTTCGGATACCCGAAAGTGTCACCTTTATTGTCACGCTATATAAGACATGTCGTTTGATGCAATCAAATCACCTTCCAGAAGCAGCGATTTGATATGACCTCACAATCGAAGGTATGAGCACTACGCTTCTATATATTTTGGGTATGTCCATCACATCATTCACCTAACGACATGACTCCGTTGTCAACCGACGTAATTATCCATGATCAGAAAACGTTGATCATCTGTTGCCCAACGGACGAGTTAAATAGAGCCTACTAGGGACCTGGTTGTTTATATACCACACGTGTATTAATGTTTCCACGTAATACAGTTATAGCATGGTACAAAACTTATTATGAACAATTGAGATATGACAAATAAAATATCTTTATTAATTGCCTCTAGGGCATATCTCCTTCACAATTTAGCTACTAAATAGTTGTTAGTATTTTTACAAATTGCTAGTAATTAGTTGTTTGCATTTTTAGATGGTGTTGTTTGACTACACCACGTCCGATGAGGAGTTCGACATCGAGGAGGAGGAGGAGGACATTGCAATGGTCTTGTTGTTGCATAAGAACAAGAAGCCGAAGCATGGAGGTTCGGTGATGGGCCGAGAGTACATTCGGAGGCAGCGACTTGAAGCACATGCCAAGCTCATGGCCAACTTTTTTTTGATAGACTGGTGTTCCCCGAGAGATACTTTCGATGCCGATTTTAGATCATTTATCAAATTATTTATTTGACATATGTGTGCAAATGTGCAAAGAAATAGATGGGTGTGGTGCGGCCGCACTGCCCTATTTTGAGGCATATGTTGGAGCAATGGTGCCCTAAAATAGGGCATCTGGAAAAAAAAATCGGTGCCCTAAAACGATAAAACAAGTGCCCTAAAAACAAAACTGTTGCCCTATTAATATTAGAGCAGCCACAGTGCGACGCTTAAACGATGGCGCCAGGGTCTTTTTCCTGGCAGATCGGCAGTTAAGGTTTACAATCCTGGCGTCGGTCTAGCATGGACGCAAGAAAAAGCGGCGAGCGCTTACGTGTTTTTTTCTGTAAGATGTGAAGGAAAAGAGGGCAAGAGGTGCGAGCGGCCGGACAGTTTGCCATCTGCAGTTAGCGCCTAGCGTTGGGAGAACGGGCGCTTGAACACAAAACTAATTCGTTGCTATTTATTTTTTCTCTGTAAGCGTCTAGATAAGCGCCTCCCATTGTGGATGCTCTTAGAGCATCTCTAGCAGTACCCTCAAAACGCGCAAACCCTCAAAATAACCGCCGGATACGGTTTTGGAATCTGAAAAACGCAAAGAACAGAAACCTCAAAACGCCCCGACCCGTAAACGGTTTTGAGGGGGCCCGTGAATCCAGCCCTCGGAACCGTGAAAGCTAGGTTTCCATCCCCGGCCCGTAGACGGAACCTTATCCTCCTCTATCGTTGGCGCGAGCGAAGTTTCAGCCCGCGAACCGCCGCCGCCGCCGCCACCACCGATTTTTCTTCCCCGACTCCGGCCATCGCGCGCCCTGCCCCATCGTTGCCATGAGCTCCTCCAACCCGTCGCTGGTGACCATCCCGGTCGGGGCGGCGCCATCGACAGATCCAGCTGGCCGGGCAGAGGTCGGCACCGCCGCCGCTGCTCCATTGGCGCCGACGAAGCGGAGAAGACTGGGGACCGCCGACGCGGCCCAAATCTTAGTTGCGGCTACCGCCGCCGCCGCGGCCAACCCGTCCCCAGCGGGTCCGAAGAAGAGGGCGACCGTGCGCAAGGTCAGGGCCGGCGCCGCCGCTGCTGCTGCTGTAGCCAACGCGCCCGTGCCCGGCGCGGAACCTCCGCCCGGGAACGTCACCGGGAACGAAAGGTATGAGAGCATGGTGGCCAAGAAACTGGAGGCAAAGCATCAATTGGCCGAGAAGAAATCTCAAGAGAAGAAAAAAAAGTGGGAACTACTCCGTGGAGAAGGGAAGCGCAAGGCCGAGATTGAGGATAGAAGAGTCTTCGCGGAGGAGAACAAGTCCGTGGCCAAGCTCCTGGCCGAGGAGAACAAGATCATGATGATGAACCGAAATGAAATGGATGAAGTCACCTTGGAGTGGCATGACATCGCAAGGAGGGAGATATTGCATCGAATGAAAACAAGCGATGCTAAAAGCTAGCGGTGGTGGTGGTGGTGCTGTGGCCAATGGTGGTGGTGGTGCTATGGCAGCCGGCGGTGGTGGTGCTGCTGTGGCAGCGGCCAATGGTGGTGGTGGTGATGGTGATGTCTTGGTGTAGGGTCTTTCGATGGTGCGGATGGGCTTTTGGATGCAATTTTTTGGTCATACGGATTGGAAACAATGTTAATTGCCGTCTTTAGATTCAAGAAACTATATTATTTGCTAAATTAATGTCAAATTTGTGAACGATTTGACATACTTAAGATATTCATGCCTACTTTATATTTTGCATATATAGTTCCTGAACGAGGCGCGGCGGAGCAGAAACCGTAAAGCCGAACCTCTTAGAGGAAAACCGTAAAACCGCGTGTTCCGCGACCCTCAAAACAGTTTTGAGGGTCCACGTTTTGAGGGGACTGCTAGAGATGCTCTGCTCTTATAGAGCATCTATTAGAGGAGATGCTCTAAACCCTTCTGGCCTTCCCAGTTCTCACGGTCTCACCCCAACCCCCACTCGGCCACGCCGCCGCCGTCCTCGGTGAATCATCGCCATGTCACCTGCCGCCGCGGCCGCTGATGCCGCCGGCCCGCGCGACGACCGCATCCGCAGCTACGAGGACTTCGCGCGGGTGCACCAGTACCTGCTATCTGCGGCCGGCATCCCGCCGTCGCTGCACCGACGGCTGTACCGCAAGCTCGCCGACGAGGTGTTCGACGGCGGAGAGAAGTTTTCCGTAGAGCCCTGCGAGGAAGGAAGGCAGCGCCTCCTGGTGCTCGCCTCGGAGACGCCGCTAGGGGCGGAGTCGGATGTCTTCCTCGTCGACCACGCGTGGACCTTCCGCCTCACCGATGCGCTCAAGCAGGTGAGCGTCCTCTGATTTCCTGCTACGAATTTCTCGCGTTAGCTTATCCCGAAGCAACCACTTGGATGTTGTGTAGCTATTGACGCTATTTAGTAACCATTTCCTTTGGACTCTGTGCTCGAGGGGTTTCATGTCGTGCTACTACCGTTACCAGTTTTCCTCATTGGCATAGCAGCGATCTCTGCTGAATTTGTTGATTGTTGATGGTTTTATACTGTAAATTAGTTACTTCCATTAGTGAAGTGAGTGGCTGCTAGTATTGCTATTGCATCCAGTTTAGGATGTTCTAATCTGTTCTGATAGTCTCCTCTGTTCAGAACATTTTTGTTATCAATTCATGGTTACAGATATGTACTGATTTTCTTCCAGTCAACTACAATCTAGTTACAGAAATTTTCCCTGTCATGACTCATGAGTGATCTCATGTTTGTATGTTGATGATCTGTAGCTACGGGAAGTACCAGGATTGGCCGAGAGAATGGCAGCGCTAATGTGCGTGGATCTCGACAGGAGGACTGAGGTTGAAGAGTCAGATGAGCAAGACAGTGAAAAGGGTGGGAGTCTGGAGCATGTCTTGCAGGTGATGGAGAAAGAAAAGACTAGAATCCAGGAGAGGGGAAGTGATTTTGCAGCATGGCTGGAGCTTGAGGAGCTCAGAATTGATGACGATATGCTAGTAGCATTGGATCTATCTGCAAATTTTCCGGTCTGACTCCTCTCCACATATTCATGTTAGTAGTTGCTATTGCCTGTATTGTATAGTAATAATATATCTGCTCGATCTCATGCATGTATATGTTCTTGTGTGTACGATTCCATGCTTTAGTGTTTTATGAGAAGAAAATAACTTGTTATCTTCAAAATGCTAAAGCTCATTTCATAAGAACTTTTTATCTATAAACTTTAGTGCTTGTCAAATGCTACAATGTGGTCTGTGACTTCAATATAGCATTTTTTGAACATTCTGTGTTAATTATCGGAATCACTGTTTCTGAATGATCTATGCTTGGTATTTGATGTTTTCCTGAAACTGTTCTTTCCTTTGTTTCTCACTAGAATCTGGTAGCCCTCAACCTATGGGGAAACAAGCTGCAGGATCCAGAAAAAGTGTTGCAAGAAATCAGGAAGTGTGGAAGGTTGAAGGCACTTTGGTTGAATGAGAACCCTATCCTTAACCAATGGTCAGAATTGTGCTTTACATGTTTTTTCGTTACCTATTTTGTAAACTCTCCTAGTCTCCTGTGCATATTTTGCATGTTCTTAATTGGTTATAGGTATAACTACAAAAACAATTTAATGATCCTGATGAATGGGAGTTAAGACGGAACTACTTATTAGCCTCCAAACGATACTAGTGATTGTCGAACTGTAGCACTGCTGCAAATGATAATCTAGAAGATTTTACTTGTGTATTCATCAAATGGTCGGTCTGGCATGATAAATTTGAATAAGGATGGAATATATCTAAGAATTTGCTTACTGAATGGAAGAAGTAAACCTGCCTTGCGCCTGCCGGATCTTGGCTCATTGATTTTCTGAGTTCTTACAACTGAACTCTATGTTTGGATCTTGTTGTATGGATGGTTTGGTAAATATGGCTTGTGATAATTTGGGGCATAGGAGTGAGTTATCTGGATATATCCAGAGACTATTGTTTCATAGTATTTGGTCATGCTTCTGCCTGCAGTGATAAAAAACAACATGATAGATATGTGCAACTTCTGAGCTTAAGCCTTTAACAATACAGCAAGTGAGCATCACTCTGGCTAATGAACATATTCAGAATATTTGTGATATCTATTTCAGGCATATTGTTGTAAAATCCTGTTATTTCATTCTAATATCGTTTTGATGTTTGACAGTGTTGACGAAGGTGTTCTTGACGCTCTTCCTGAATTGGAAATCTACAATTCGCATTTTACAAGGAATGCTAAAGAGTGGGCTTTAGGTTTTTGTGGAGATATGGTTGGAGCAGAAAATCCCTGTTTGTCTGTGGAAAGCATATCATTGGAGAACATTGTGACACTTGACCTTTCTGATAGGTCAATCCACAAACTACCAGAGGTAAGGTACTCAACGTCTACAGTTCGTTCTTTATAACGTAATAACATTATTTCACAAAAGTTGACGTGTATCATCTTGCTCAAGTTTAAGTTATTTTTTTGTCAGAACTGTACAATCAGAAAAAGGTGAACCTCTCCTCACAGCTTTCCTATCTACATTTTTTATTTCTCAGGTGTTCTCCTCTAGTAAACTATCATCTGTATCGAACTTGAACATCCGTGGCAATCCTTTGGACCAAGTGTCTGGCGCTGATCTCTTGAAATTATTTAGTGGGTTTACACATTTACAAGAGTTGGAGGTATTATTGGCCAAACTTCATATTCTCTCGGAAATATGCTGCTATCTTTTGTTCTTGTCTTCTTTCTAGACTAGGACACATGCAATGATATACATGAAAAAATGATTATCTTTTCACAGGTAGACATTCCTGGCCCTCTTGGAAACAGTGCAATTTCCATCCTCGAATCTCTTCCCAATCTAACTATGCTAAATGGTGTCAATGCGTCAAATATAGTAGAGAGTGGTAAGCATGTAGTGGATTCTGCACTTAAACCACGTGTTCCAGAATGGTCACCTGAAGAATCCCTTGCTGAAAGAGTTATTGGTGCAATGTGGCTGTATCTTATGACATACCGGCTTGCTGATGAAGAAAAATCTGACGAAACACCTATTTGGTATGCCATTGCTGCAATCTCTTTTCATCCTTTTCTGAAAGAGACAAAGAGTTATTGGTGTAATTTATTTAATGCGAAGTGAAATACTGCAAAGTTTGTGCAAAAAAAATCATGTTAACATTATGACATTGATTAACACCTAGTGTTGGACTAGGTTTTATGAAGTACTATAATTGTATAAATCTACCCAGTTAGACCATTCAAGAAATATGTTTGTTTAACTTCTGGACAACTAGAAACGTTGAACTTGAACATGAAATACATTTGCTTGTTTTGCACTATTATATTGTTTTGTGGCTGGTTGTTTATGCAGGTATGTCATGGATGAGTTGGGCTCAGCCATGCGCCATAGTGATGCTGCTAACTTTAGAATAGCTCCTTTCTTGTTCATGCCAGAAGGAAAACTAACTTCTGCTATAAGGTATTGACGTTTGAATTGTAGTAATATGTTACCATTATTTAGTTTTTTACCTGTACCATTATTTAGTTTGTTAATATCCAATAATTTTCAGTTACACAATTCTGTGGCCTATTTGTGATGTTCATACTGGAGAAGAATGTACCCGAGATTTCCTGTTTGGTATTGGTGAAGACAAACAACGTTCAGCTAGACTTACGGCTTGGTTCCACACACCAGAGAACTATTTTATTCAGGTGCTTTTTTCCATGTCAATGCTAACTTTTGGGGGATTTGAGATGTACATGGACCGATCAATAGCCTTATGTTGTTCTCTCTTGCTTTCTGGCTACTTTGTAGGAATTCAGAAAGTACCAGGAGCAGCTTGAATCAACTAGTATCTGTCCTTCTACAAAAGAGATGCCTTCAAGCAAAAGTGTACGTCCAAGTGATGGCCGTGCACTTCGAGTATTAACTGATATAACCCAAGTCGAAGAGTTCTTAACACGTCCAGAGTTTGTTCTCAGTAAGCAAAGCTCTGTCCTGCTATATCATATATCTTTATTTTTTTTGAAGGGTTGACAACTTAAGATGGAAATGGACTCTGGATATTGTTTCTGCAAAGATGTCCCTTGGGCTTGCAATCCTTTTCCTTTACTTTCATCACTTGTCTTCTTTTTGTTGGAATATTTGTTCACGTGGAAAGAAAATGCCTGCAAAAGAGTTTTCACACCTTTTTTGTTTACCTAAGGAGTTAAATAGATAAATAAATGTTTTATCTTTTTTCTAATCTAGTGTACACCTCATGATAGCACTCTGCCATCAATATAGTTTGCTACTCAAGGAAGCGAACCTAACTCATTTGGTTGGGAGAGTGGATGTACAACCCAACCACCTGGGTTCAAGTTATTTATAATGAAGGGGTTTCCTTTTCAGTTTTCTTTTGAAAAAGATATAGTTTACCACTCAAGTTGTAAATTATGGTTTTGACTTGGTGATATATCTTGTAGTTTACTACCGAGTAAAACTGAAGTTGAGCTAATATTTGGCTTAATCTTGTAATAAGACATTATTTGAACGCCACTTGGTTTTATTGGTTCTTTTGATATGCTTGTACAGTCATGGTGATTCATAGAGTTGAACTAGTATATTCCTGTATTTTTGGAAGCATATGCTTCAAAGGGAATTAGCATCTCTTTACATTTATTTTGTTTTCGTGCAGCAACTGATCCGAAGGATGCGGACATCATCTGGCTAGGCGTGCAAGTTGATCCAGAATTAAAGAGTTCGCTAGGTCTTAGAGATGAACAATACACAAATCAGTTTCCTTTTGAAGCTTGCCTGGTCATGAAGCACCACCTGGCAGATACTATCCACAAGGTGAGTGCTACTGAGCTCTTTGGTGTATACCATTCTTTTTGGAAAACCTTTTGCATACCTTTGCTTAGCAATCTATATAAGTTCGTTGAATTCAGTACCTTTGACGCTAGTGCCATCTGAAACTAAGATGAACTCCTACAGGCATGGGGCTCACCTGAGTGGCTTCAACCTACATATAACCTAGAGACCCATTTGTCTCAACTAATTGGAGATTATTGCGTGAGGAAACGAGATGGTATGGACAACTTGTGGATCATGAAACCTTGGAATATGGCAAGAACAATTGATACCACTGTCAGTGGCGATTTATCTGCTATCATCAGACTTATTGAGACAGGCCCCAAGATATGCCAAAAGTATATTGAGCATCCTGCACTTTTCCAAGGAAGGAAGTTTGATCTTCGGTACATTGTTTTGGTCCGCAGTATATGCCCTTTGGATATATTTCTTACTGATGTTTTTTGGGTATGACCTGAAAATTTAATGATACTTGATTAATCTGTGCCGATTAATTGATGATGGTATCCAGTGACTCTTGTCCATCCACCTTTTCCTTTTTGTAGGTCAGGTTAGCAAACAATCAATACACTTTGGAGAAAACTAGCTTTTTTGAGTACGAGACCCATTTCACTGTGATGGTAAGATCAGATTTCATTGAAAACATACACGTCATTCTGGATATCACATCATGAATGTTAGCTGTTTAGATGATTGTTGATGTTGTATTCTCTCTCCTGTTATACTAAATCTGATTCTGTCTTGTAGCTGTATGCTCATATTGTGACCAGTCGTCAATTTCTCATTATAATACATGTCTTAAAATGTAATCTAGCTCCCTAATTGCTCTTCCCATCCAGAATTATAATGGAAAGATGGACCATATGAATACTCCAGAGTTTGTCGATGAGTTTGAGAAGGAGCACCAAGGTTTTACAGCTTGCATTCCCTCTCATTTGTATAGTTTGATGTCTTAGGTTTAAGGTTTCTGATTTATTGTGAAATTTTCAGTTAAATGGCTGGAGATCCATGAAAACATAAGGAATATGATAAGGCGTGTCTTTGAGTCGGCCTCAGCTGTTCATCCTGAGATGCAGAATGCATTCTCTAGGGCCATCTATGGTGTCGATGTTATGCTTGATAATAATTTCAAGCCAAAGATTTTAGAGGTATGCCTTGACTACTTCGTATAACTCTTGTCCCCCTCCCGCCTCCTCCCCCAACAATGTTCATAATATTCGGTAAAAGAACAATGTTAATGATACCTATTTAAGATTGTGCATCATTATAGTGTTACAGTGCATGGCCAGAACATAGTGCTTGTTCCATTGGAGCTAGAAAAGCACTTGGACAAAACAGATTTCTCTTGGACTTGGGTATTATCATTGTATGGCCTGCTCAGTATGAAATACTATATATCACTCCGTTGATCCAGATGTTCTCGATGTTGCATTTTCTTTGTCCATTAGGCATGATAGCATTATTATGGTAACTGGTAAAGTGTACTAGAAGTTAATGTCTGAATCAAGATAGGACCCTCACACATGACATGGCTGTAGTTTCTAGCTGTTCTCATCCATGAATGACATGAACTTCTGCACTGGAATTACTCGCACATGGGGATGCCCAACTTCATGTTATGCGAATGTATTTGAACGTGATGCACAGTAGCTATGTTCACATGTTCCAACGAAATAGCAACTGCCTCACCGCTTCACCATGAAATGCAGGTGACTTATTGCCCAGACTGCAAGAGGGCATGCGAATATGACACGAGAGCTATCGTTGGAAGCCAGGGCCCCATCAGAGGCAGTGATTTTTTCAACACGGTGTTTGGCTGCCTCTTTCTCGACGATTTGACAAATGTGTCGCCAGTGTAATCATCTTTTCAAAATCTGTTGTAAGACCATTGTTCTTGTCAACGACATCATTAAAGGATTCATGAACTTTGATACGATCATGTGACTGAAGCTAATATAGTCATAGAATTTGCTTATGTGGCTTGATAAAAACTGACATTTTTTACACTAACCTTGCATGCTTGAACTATACAATTGTACCTGTTCAATTATTCAATGATATACCATTGCAACGGTTATGTGATAGATTATCTGCAGCTTTAGAAAGTTTGAAGAAAATGTCAGAAAAAGGCTTGTGTTTCAATATGTTCTTGTAGGTTTCTAAGGGATTGCGACCAGCAGTGGGTTGTAAATTTCGGAAAGCAAGCCTGAGCCTAGAGTTTCAGCAAGCTGTAACCAAAAGTTTCAAGAAGTGACTTGAAAAGAAAAGACTCCCTCAAAAGTCAAAAGTATGCTTCTCATGCTCGAAGGCAAGGCAACATATAGCCCTTAAGCCTTGCAGCTACTCACAACCACAGTAACTTGAAAGCATCATTTGACAACTCTACAAAGCCTGCACATGAGCATGAGCACGACTGCTTGCATATTCGTAACTTGACCGCGCCAAATCAAGGGCGACTGGAGGCGCAGCCATGAGCAGTACTATGGACGACCATGCCACTCTCGTCCCTCGAGCCATCCTTGCTCTCATGTTCCTCTCCATCGTCTGCAAATCCGACCCGGACCTCCTCTTCGACTACTGTGTTGCCGACACGACGTCGACCGCCACCACCCTCCACTTCAACGGCCTGCCCTGCATCGACCCGGCGACGGCGCGCGCCGACCACTTCGCCACCTCGGAGCTCTCCCGGTCCACGAACCCATCCGCCACGCTCTTCGGGTTCAATGTGACGCTCACCAGCCCGGCGACGTCCCTGCCGGGCGCCAACGCGCAGGGGCTCGCCATGGCGCGCATCGACCTCGCCCCCCGCGGCATGGTGCCGCTTCACACGCACCCGCGCGCGTCGGAGGTGGCAGTGGTGCTCAACGGCAGCGTGCTGGTGGGGTCGCCGACACGTCGTACCGGCTGTACACGCAGCTGCTGCGCGCCGGCGAGGCGTTCGTGTTCCCGAGGGGGATGGTACACTTCATGCGCAACCTGGACACGTCCGAGCCGGCCGTCGTGCTCTCCGGGCTCAACAGCCAGAGCCCCGGCGCGCAGCTCGTGCCCTTCTCCGCGTTCCGGACGGAGCCGCCGCTGCCGGAGGAGGTCGTGAAGAAGACGTTCAGGATCACCGGGCAGGACGTGCAGAGGATCCAAAGAAACCTCGGTGCATCGGTGTAGCTTATGTTGGACCGTAAATGAAGAAATAAAAAATCGAGCACGAAAGTTAGGCCTCAGCGCCTCAGCTAACCTTCCGCCCAATGACAGCCCTCTCTTGAGTGGCAAGATTACACAATCCAAAGAAACTAGGGCCCGTAAAAAAAAGAAGACTAGTGTGTATCTTAAAAAAATACTTGTAAATAAAGTACTCTAATACAAAAGTGGTACAAAACTACCCAAAAGCATAGTGTAGCTCGAGCTAAATGTAGCCTGTTTTATTTAAATTTTGAAAACAACATTTTGTTTGTCTGTAAAGAGATTTTCTCTAACTCGAACTTCTGTACATAACATTCTTTTTTATCTAATCGGACAGAACGACTGCCATGTTCCTAAAATAAAGTTTAAGAAAACTATAATTTTTTAAGGTGTTCATAATGATGTACTCTACCAACATGCAAAATCTTAACTCGAAAAACTTTGTATATTGATCCATATAAAAATTAAACATTGGATTTTTTTGGAGGGTTCAAATTTGGTAGTGTTCACTATTTTAAATCTGCACTTTTGTCATTTTTACACAGCCTTGATTACAATTTATTTCGAGGCAAAAATTTGCACAATGATAGAAATACACCATTTCCTAGAGCTAGAATAATTTTGCAGATTTTTTTGAAACTTTAAAATGTCATCTTGCAAAATTTTGAAATAAAAAGGTACATATAGCCGGGCTACAAAACGCTGCACTTGACAAAACTAGCAATAAATTATATATGGGCCCAGCTATAGGCCTTTCTCGGGTTTCTAAAATTACAGGTCCGTTCAGGGCACAATTCTATTCCAACGCATAGACACTCGCTAGACTTTTACAATTAAAATGTTGCTGGTAGAAGGTGGTTGGTGTCCAAACTTTACATGCTACCAAAGCGAGCGCCATTGACAGTGTCACAACTCGTGACACCTTGATGTTATTCCACCTGTCGAAGGCACTGGGAAGTCTAGGTTGTGCACGGAGCGCGTGGGAGCACCGATGTGTCCAACACAACTCAACACACCTTAGTGGTTGCACGGACTCCATCTTCAAATGCCTTGTGGCTTGCACGGCCCAAGCCATATGTTCAGAAACGTTGTACACCGTCAAGACTCTAGGAGAAACGACGGGCTGAGCTAGTATGGAGGTCGACCTCTCATGTTTAGTGAGCTACGATCAATTTTGTTGGTTACCTCCAATATCACAACTCCTGAAATCTTCCATTTTAAAAGTAGAGAGACATCTTGTCTTACTGTCTCTTTTCTGAAAGAACTCTCAGGTCTTTATATAGTGCCACCTTCACTGGAGTCATACACTTCGCCACTTATTAGTTTTTCTTCACACATTTTTCAAGGTACTATAGGAAATGAGATGCAAACGCATGACCAAGCTATGCTTTTATTATTCTAGTTCATGCTATGTGTATCTTTGCTATTAAACGGGAGACGGTTGGGTTTCACGCGTCCTTTCAAATAGGATCATTAAGATTATCATGACAATTATTAGCATGCTTTCCTCCTTCAAAATAGTTGCTAGAATCATCATGGTTGCGGTAAGGGTTTTGATATGAAAATAATTGCAAAACACATAAATAATTCTCAACAAAACATATTTATCCTCTATAGTGTGGTTAGGAGAGTTCGGAAATAAATAGGCATCTCATGAATCTGCATCATAATTACCAGCAAGATTATGATTTTATCCTTCCATGAATTAGTTACTGTAGTTTTACATGGAAGATTTTCAAACAAAACAAGACAATCATCTAAAATATTATCATATTATCATAAAGCATAGTACTCCTCATTTTCATCAATATTTTACTAGGAGCATTAACATTGGTGGTGGACATGCATAAAGTTTCATCATTAGATTTACCCTAATAATAATTCTCACCACAAGGTTCATCGTGGAAAATAAGATCATCATCTAAAGTACTGCCATATAATAAGTCAACATATTACTCATCATCTTTATTTTCATTAGGAGCAATAGCATTACTAGAATCATTTTTATCCTTTTCAAAAATATTTTCTACCCATCTATCATAAGAATTATTATAGATTTCACATCAAATGATTCATTCAGAATGGGTTCATCCCATAAGATGTTTACACCGCTGGAGCGATCGACTTGATCTCAAAATCCAAACTTCAATTGCTATACCGCACTGAACGTCGTTGGTAGCTTCTCAATTTATGACACATTGTTGTTGCTCCTCCTTGTCACCGCCTTTGTGTTCACCGCTGGGGGCACCAGTAATGCTACTCTGCATGTATGCAATAGATGTGCGAGTGTTGGCCGCAGTGGCAGCGCTAGGAATTTATAACAGGGTATTCATAGGTATTTATTTTGTTAAAATCATCAGTGTTTTTGCCGAAATTGTAACTATCTTGCTATAATCAACATTGTTTTGCAAAAATCATGGGTATTCACTTGCATACCCAGGAATATACCTGGCGCCACCCCTGGTTGGCCGTGTTCGCCGCACCACTGCACGAAACACCGGCACCATGGACTGTTTTATGGGCTTCATGATGCATGCCTCTAGGGGAAGCGGTTGATTTCGCCATGAAGTGCATTGAGGTCGAGGTGTCCTATGTCACGAGTTGTGGTTGATTTTTTTGGATACCTCCCTTCGTGATGTACGCCTCTCGAGTCCTAAAATCTTACTCCCTTCGCTTCTAAATATAAGATGTTTTAGTTTTTTTTTAAAATTTACATGTATCTAGACACATTTTAGTGTATATGTTCACTCAATTTAGTCCGCATAGTCAACATGTGAAACACCTAAAACATCTTATATTTAGGAACGGAGTGAGTACATCTAAAAATTAGTGAAGCATTCTTTGGTACCTTCCGTTTTCTCAAATCATTATACAAGTCGTTATTATATAGTGCCTATTTTTTGTTGTAGTCACGCACCTTGTCACTTAATTTGTTTTTCATCACATAGTTTTAAAAATACTATAGGAAGTGGGAGGCAAACGCATAAGTAAGCGGTGATTTTATTGTCCTATAAGCGTGGTTGTTAGTTAGTGTCACACGTAACTCCTGTGATAGGTTGTGAATATATAATGATTATTGTTTATTTTCTTAGTACAAAGGAAAATCGCATGCATCCTTACTAATGTCAGTTTTGGTTTTCCACTACTGTCTCATGTATACAAAGCAAATCGCATGTATGCTAATTTTTAAGCTTTTTTTTTTGCTGTTGTTGTTGTATAAATGAAAATATACTACTTAATGACAGTTTTAGGTTATATTTACTACTTCCTACCTTCCAAATTAATTTATGTGGCTTTAGCACAAATTTGAACTAAATCTATGTCAATTAATTTGGAACAGAGGGATTATCTTATTTAATTTGCTATCATAATCCCACGTGTAAAATGAAGCCATAACAGGTCTGGACATACATGTTGTTTTTGAACTACCACAAATAATCAACTAAGTCGTTGTAGACGGAATCAAGTTAACTAAATAGTACGAAATAATGATATTTACTTAAAAAATGTTGAATACGTTAATAATGGGAGATACTTATATTGGTTTTTTTTGCCATATATATAAATATAAATCCATTAGGCTCGTAGGAGCAGATTCTCCCACTTTTTAGTCGAACCGATACATAGGAGAGGGAGGAGTAAAGAAGGCGTTCCCCAATCTAGGGTTTCCACCCCTTCTGCTGACGTCCCCGTCGATCCGTTCTGCCGCCGATGGCCTTTCAGGCCTTGGAGGGGCGCCGGATCCCGGTCTCCCGGCAGAAAAGGGTTCTCGTTCTTGGTATAATTTTGTTTTTTTCGCCGTGGTGGTGAGGCGATGGCGATATTGCCATGTCAGAATAAGCTCCTCCCTGCCCTATCCCCGCTCCAGAGGGAGCATGAACTTGTGTGTCCAGCGGATCTCCTTGGATCCCGTCGTTTCTCATGTTCGTTGGTGGTGTTGTAGGTCTGGCTCTTCTGATCTATAGTTTTCATCTTTGACGATCGTTGCTTCTGTGGTGCATTTGTTCTTTGGTCCTTACAATGACTTCCCGTCTATCTATTACATCAAGCTATACTGCGTGAAGTTTGGCCCGACTCCCATGAGGGAGGGGCGAGGACGGCTACGTTGTTGATGATTATTAATAAATCGGTTTTCCTTTTCGGAAAAATAAGATGCTCAAAAAATGACATTTCACGAGATATTTTCTTCTTCTTTTTTACGCGGGGAACAAATTTTTTTTCACAAAACTTTACGTGCGCACATAGAATGTGGTGATGAACACCCAATTTGTCTTTTGGAATTTTGGCATTTTTAATGCGTTTAAAATACGTTTTCTCAACGGGGGCATATGCGCTCATATGAGCCGAAACGGCATGTCCATAAACAAGTGGCTTTATTATGACGTGCTCAAATATGACACAAGCACATTGTCCTCGACATATACATACATGAAATAGAAAACAAGGCTAAACATGCTGACACGTACACACCAACCATGTATGTCATACTGATGTACTCGATGACACATCGTGATCGTTCCATCGTTAAGACATCGGGACGTACTTTCGCAAAAAAAAAAAAAAAAAAAGACTTCGGGACGTACGGCATGCAAGTTTCCGCCTGTTTTGCCTACATACACACGGTGCTGGAAACACGATAGGTTTACAAGGTTGCGGTTGCGGCCGGCCGGCACCTTACGAACAACAGTGGAACACGAGGCAATCGCACGGAGTAGAAAAGTTGGCCCATCGCTTTGTCCAGAAAGGGATCGATCTCTCCCCGCCACCTTTCTACTCTCCTCTCGGGGGACACCGCTAGAAAGCGGCAAAAAAAGTCGAGGAATCCGGGTAGATCAACAAACACGACGCCATGGACAAACTCGACCAGAGCTCGTCCTCGTCTTCGTCTTCTTCGCGCACGCTACCGATCCTTCCGTTGACAAAGCTAGCTCGGCCCGCTTTCCTCCTCCCATTCGTGGCTGCCGTTCAGCCATGTCACGCGCGTTCGAGAACTCAAGCAGGGTGCGTCGCGCGCTGGTAGGTTGAGTACGTCCACTTCGTGACGTGCATGAGTTGATCGGTGGTAGAGAAAAAACATACAGTATATGGCACAAGTGCATAGTCTCTGAAGAAGTTGAACTCCTGAACGAATTCCTTGATCTGGTCAGAAAGCAGAGCGTCTCGATCTCCCTTTACCATGCCTGGCATTTCAATCCTGTCTTTTGGGGAGCATCAGCAAAGGCAAATATTGTTCGCACCAGGGGCCAACTGAGAGTCAGATAAACTTTACCACCACCAGTTTAAATTACGACGTGGCTGTCGCCTGTCCGGTAAATATATGTATGAACCGTCAAAAAGGCAGTGTAAACGTGATCGGCTCATCCGCCGCAGGCGAAATCGATCAAATATTAAGAAAAGAATGGTCAATCAAAAAGGATTCCAAATTTCTAATTCTTTGAAGTTTCCTAGCCGATGCGATGCGAGGTCATGGAGTCGAGATCTCTCTCGTTCGGTTTCTGTCATTTACTAGTACATCGTACGATGTTTGAAAGCAATCCGCTGTTAAATCAGATGAGGTTTTCTGCAGTCTGCAGCAGCAACAAGTTAACCTGAATACGTTGGCAAATGACAGAGCACGAGTTGTACACGATTTTGCGAGATAAAGACCAGAAAGAAAAACATAGATACAGTTCATGTGGATGTGGCTACTGAACTCAATCGCGAGCCCAAGTTAAACAATCTTGACAGCACATGTTTCAAGTCTTTGCTCCAAGTATAGATGTAACTTCTGACGGAAATACTGGTACTCCTCCAAGCATCAGCCACACACACACAAATCAGGGTTTATTCCAGGACAAACTAAGCTACGGAGCCGTCGTTTTCGGTTGTTCTAGATAGGGACCGATTCGTCAAGGATTCACCTTCCTGTAACTCCAGAGTCCTATCTGTCTTCATCCTTTGATGAACAGATACGATGTCTTTGAAAACCTAGCTTGTATATTCAGAGATTTCAAAACTGTTCTGTATACGTAATGTGATTGGTTGATGTGAGGTGTGCAATTCTTCACCTAATCCCTGACGTGGACGTCCTGCATACACTGTTTTAGGTCGCCTGATAGAGATATGAAGCAAACAATGGTTAAAAATCGTATGATAGGGCTCAACTTTTGATAGGGCTCAGCTTGAAAAGATCGTATGACTTCTGAATTCTACGAGGAATTCTAAAGGCAGTGCTGTTTAGTTTAGCCTGATTTTTCCTCGTTGACACGCTAAGCTGCGTAGAGAGCCATTTCAACATGATATTTCTAATTTGAGGGAAAGACACCTACTTTTTTCCTTTGTTAGTTGTTGACTAAATACACGCATGAAATCGTTGTGTTTTGATCGGATTACATTCTGTAGCATTATAAACCCAGCGTTGCTCTGAATCGAGAATGACACCTTTCTTTTTCCTAGAAAAGAAGAGGGAACAGAATGAAGATAATTTGGTCTAGAGCTGAAGCTAGGCATCTATATAGTCGGCAAAATAAAGGCTATTTTAGTCGGCAACTGAGCATTTAATCAAGTTGTCAATCAGGCCAGTCATGGCTGAAGCTAAAGTAATTCCCAAGCAGAGATAGTTGTGGTTGCAGCTTGCAGCCTATCTGGCTATCTTCGAGTGAATGGGTATATATACTGCTCATGGTCACGGGTCCAATCTACTCTTCAGCGAGGTGACCTTTGTCCCTCCTGATCGAGACCTTCTTGTCGCTTCTTCCACGGTTCCTTCCCGTTCGTTTCATCTTGTTCTCGGCCGGACGCAGATAATGCACGCGAAAATGTTGTAGATGGATGCCAAGGCGTACGCAGCGTCAATCTCCTGACGCCCTTGGTTGTTCTCATCTGCAGAATCTAAGGCGCGAAGAGCTGATCGCAACGTCCAAGTCGCGGCTATTGTCATGGCAGGAAGAAGTAGCCGTGGATGGTTAGTATTAGGAATTCAGGATAGCACCACTCGAATCCAAGTTCTGGAGTTGGCATCATTCAGAGGCTGAAATACTTGATCAGGACGCGTGTACCTGCAGTGCATGCACCACACATCACTGCTGAAAATGGCACACAATCTTAGCTCGTCAGAACCAGGAAGAGCAAGAGTGTCTGTTTCGGGACATTGTCAAATGTCTGAAAAATGCCGGAGTGGATATCAGATACTACGTAGCTATTGTTAGGTGAAACAAGAGATAATTTGAGGACAAACTGCCTGTCCATGTGCATGGAACGAGACACGGCGTTGGAATGCAGGCCAAGTGGCTAACCAACCGGCGTTTTCACATCAACTCAGTAACTCACCAACCTTATTATTACACGCCGGCTGCTGCTCTCAAATTCGTCCAAGTAGAGTTAATTTACACAGATCAGTTGAGTCGTGGCAGTATCTTTTTATTCCTTGCTGACATTAATCAGACAGAGAAAAATAAGATACAGAACGAATGAAGAACACACGCCAGTGCCAGTATGACTTTTTTTTTCTTCTGCGAATTACACGCCGGTCTGACTCGTCGACGTGCAACTGGCAGGGAAAAACATGGCCACCGTGTGCGTCGCCGGATTTTCTCGTCGAGGCCGAGGCCGTGATCGGCCGGCGTCGCAGTTTTTCTTTCTTTGAGGGAATCCTTCATGGCTGTTGGTTTCGCCGGGCAAAGAAAGGCCACTTGCTCGCGCGGAAGGCCGTGTAGATCGGGCCGTGTGAAGAGATGGACCTAGAGTCCTCAAGTCCAAAGCCGCAAAAGCGTTGACGCGCGCGACATGGGCACACGGGGTTCGACCGGGCGGAATGGGTTGGGTTGGGGTCAAACACGCCACGTCAGAGGACGTTGCATTTTATTTTATTTCTTTAATTAAAGAAGAAAGAGGAGTACACGTCCCATTGTATAATGGACGACGCAATACGTGTAGTTGTTGGAGCTCTTGCCACGCGCTCGGGAAAAAAATAACTTTGAAAACTGAGAGCCACGAAAACGCAAATGAACCTATTTTTTGCTTGTGGTTCCTATGAAAAACACACGAGTAGTGAATATGTTCATCTTGTCCTTTTCTTGTACAAAACACAAATGAACCTATATTCTTTTCCTGTATTGTCAAAGAAAAAAACCTATTCTTTTTCTGTGCATCCTTGCATGTTCTCCTTCTGCGAAAAAAAAACTTAATTGAAACACAAACCTACCCCACCCTTTCGTGGTCCGGACGGGAGGTTCTTGATCCGATTTCTACGCAACACCAACCTCCGCTCTCTAGGCCAATCCTGTGTGGCTGACGGAATACCTCCTGTGCGGGTCAGTAACAACGTTGACATGGTATAACATCGACAAGGTTGTGAGGCAGCAGTTGACACACATCAACAATGGCATTAGGAGGTGTAGCGCTGGTGGTACACGGTGCAGACAAGTAGAACGCGGCGGTGGTTGCGTCCCAAAGAGGCGCAATAGTGCAACGATCCTTATCCTAGACTAGGCTAAACTTCTAGGCTCGAGATCTGATGTAGCACAACAGTGCAACGATCCTTATCCTAGACTAGGCTCAACTTGTAGGCTCGAGATTTGATGTTTAACCGATCGATTTAGGCACGCTCACGTTGGCTCTTCATGTAGAGGCTCATGTTCCTGTCAGTTTTGGACTGATCAGAACTCGAAGAGGCGTTACATTGACAAGAGGTGACACATAAAATTCGATCCTCATATTGGAGCACACCAGGTGCTGGCAACTATCGACCACCGCTAGCGAGGAACTTAGGGGTTGGGGTGCAGCCCCTTGTGGGATTTTTGACGGCTTCAACGGCCTTACCCTCTGAATAGCTAGTCCACTAGCGACAACACGTGTTTGTAGGCATGGTTATCAGTCTCTTTGGGATGTTCACGTTAGAACTTGGCTTGTGCATCCCAATTCCCATGTCTATGGTGTGTGTGAGGCCATGTAGAGTGCATCGACTTCTTCGTCAAGTGGAGACTACAACAAAAGATGATGTCGGTTAGGTGGTTCTATTGAAGTGTTCTTGGGTGAAAGCCCATATATATATATATATATATATATATATATATGTTTGACCTTTGTTGGTCGTACATGGCAATGACCGAGTTAACGTGTAGTTTGTTTGTTGAAGGCATTGTGGGGATTGCTCATATTTTCTTCAAGGAGTAAAAATCCATGATCTAAGCTTCACTTGTTAGATCTTATGACGACGGCTCTGGCGTGTCATTCCCTTCTCTGAGGTGGATCTTTTCACGAATCCTTCCCACAATCTTTGTGTTGTCTGTGGTGGTGGCCGGAGATAAGTGGGGCTAGACTGTAATCTTACGGTATACGGACCTGCACCACTTCTAGCCCACGATGTCCACTAAATCTGCGATCAAGGAGACCCTCATCCAGAAGCTCCACCGATCTAACCTACCATGGTATGTGAAGACTACCCTAAAGGATCTCTCAACCAGACGAACATTGAAGGAATGACAAAAGATCAACTTAACGCGCAACATGTTTCAAAACCTAGCGTGCAACATGGAGAATGCTACCACCGACACCTATATATACCCGAACATCATCTTACCACAAGGACACGTTCGGAGGAATATGGACCCATGAGGAATACCAACAAGTCCAAACCCTAGCCTATGTAGTCTACATACCATAAACACTAGATTCGTATACTCTCGTCTGGTACTTCTGTAAACTCGCCGAGATCCATCTGTAAGATACATAGGAAGCCACGCGTGGTATGTGAATTGTAATCAAATTGCATGTTTATATGACATGTACACTTGTACAACATGACTGGAATATGTTTGGCAATTGGCTGACTGGAATTGATAAGGAAACCAAAGCGCGTATTCGCATTGGCGTTTGTGCTTTTGTTTGGGCAATTTGGAACTGTCGGAATGATGTTGTTTTTAACAAGATTGGAAATGCTCATTTTTTGCAGGTTGTTCACCGTGCTACATATTGGATCCATATGTGGTCCTTCCTACTCCCGGCTCATCAGCGGGAGCTTATGGATCAGGGTTGTACCCGGTTAATGGCGGTTGTTCGAGCTATATACCGGTGTGGCTGGCAGCATTCTAGACGTCTTCATCATGTTTAGAAGCATCTTCTTGTCGGTGTTTCTTTGGTTGGTTCATGTCGCCAATCTGGCTGCGATTTGAGTTGTAATTTTATTTTATTTTTGCTTACACTCTAAACGTTTATTATTAATATAAAGGCTGTGTGCATCATCACGATGCAGAGGCCGGGACTACCCTTTTCTAAAAAAAACACTTGTACAACATGAACGGTACCGCGCGCTCCAGAGCTCACGACGAAGGCATGATCTTGATCACTCGTGTTTACAAAGGTCTTCATTGTCTCTATACATAATCTCAGCCAAGCAAATTTGAAAACAAAAGAAAGTCTCAGCCAAGCAAAAACGCCGGCGTCCCGTCGTGCGTACGTGCGCCACACAGCCCGTACGATATCTAGCTACAAGGCACCTAAGGTCAAGGTCTTACAAACGACCTAGCTCTATGTCAAAATGCATGTGCCACCATCACCATTGCACCACACAGTCCAGAGGATTAAATCTAGCAACCTTATTTGTTTCTTTAATTAGCACAGCAGAATGTCATGTGCTCGTCTTTGCAATATACAATAGCAGTACCTACTCCCTAGAATATTTCGCAGCTTTCTGAGGAGTTCCATTCAAACACATGCTCATCTTTGTGTTTTTCTTCTGAAAAGGTCCATCGATCTATTAATAATTATCTATAGCTACACAAAGAACCTTTAAAATTATTAAAATATAAATTTGTTTTTGGATCGCCCAAAAATGACTACAACACTGTAGCGGGTGGTGGAGGGGGGTGCTGGGGGGCTGCCATGGCACCCTCCAAAGATGCAAAATAGGTTATTCCACTTAGATTACACTTGCTCTCTAATAGTTTAAAAGCAAAATTTAACACTATTTCATAGAATTGTGAATATACTTAGACCAAACTATACTATTTATAGTGTGATACTCAAGCAAATTTTAACACTATTTCTTAGAATTGTGAATACTTAGACCAAACTATACTATTTTTAGTGTGATACTCACAAAATTTGAACCCGTGTATTGAAGTTGGATTGTTCATGTAAATTCTGGCACCCCCAATATTATGAATCTAAATACGTCACTTATCACCATAGCCGTACAAATCTTTGAAGGGGTTCGTAGCAGAAAACAATAATTTTTCTAACTTACATACACCAAAACTGAGCCAAGGATCTATCTATTTAATAATGCGGTAACGGAGGAGATATCGGTAACATACCTTGTAGACCGATAGCGGGGATTACGCTCCCGCAACAAGCGTTGTCGATGTAGACGACGTAGCCGACCTCGAGGTCGTGAAGAACTTGGCGCGACGAAGACGAAGCCGAAGGTGGCACGACGATGACGCCGTGGCACCACAAATGAACCTATTCTTTTCCTGTGCATCCTTGCATGTTCTCATTCTGAGAAAAAAAACGTAATTGAAACACAAACCACCCCACCCTTTCGTGGTCCAGACGGGAGGTTCTTGATCCGATTTCTCCGCAACACCAACCTCCGCTCTCTAGGCCAATCCTGGGTGGCCGACGAAGAGTCTCCTGTGCGGGTCAGTAACATTTTGTTGCGCAACAACGTTGACATGGTATAACACCGACAAGGTTGTGAGGCAGCAGTTGACACACAACAACAATGGCATCAGGAGGTTTAGCGCTGGTGGTACACGGTGCAGACAAGCAGAACACGGCCGTGGTTTCGTCCCAAAGAGGCGCAACTGTGCAACTATCCTTATCCTTGACTAGGCTCAACTTCTAGGCTCGAGATCTAATGTCCAAAAGAGGCGCAACAGTGCAACAGTCCTTATCCTAGACTAGGCTCAACTTCTAGGCTCGAGATCGGCTCTTCATGTAGGGGCTCGTGTTCCTGCCAGTTTCGGACTGATCAGAAGTCGAAAGAGGCGTTACACTGACAAGAGGTGGCATACAAAATTCGATCCTCATATTGGGGCACACCAGGTGCTAGCTAGCAACCATCGGCCACCGCTAGCTAGGAAATTATGGGTTGGGGTGCAGCCCCTTGTGGGATTTTTTACGGCTTCAACGGCCGTACCCTCAGAATAGCTAGTCCACTGTCGACAACACGTGCTTGTAGGCATGGTTATCGGTCTCTTTTGGATGTTCACGTTAGAACTAGGCTTGTGCATCCCAATTCCCATGTCTATGGTGTGTGTGATGCCATGTAGAGTGCATTGAGTTCTTCGTCAAGTGGAGACTACAACAAAAGATGACGTCGGTTAGGTGGTTCTATTGGAGTGTTCTTGGGTGAAAACCCATATGTTTGACCTTGGTTGGGTGCACATGGCAATGACCGAGTTAACGTGTAGTTTTTTTGTTGAAGGAATTGTGGGGATTGCTGATATTTTCTCCAAGGAGTAAAAATCCATGATCTAATTATGAAGACGGCTCTGGCGTGTCATTCCCTTATCTGAGGTAGATCTTTTCACAAATCCTTCCCAAAGTCTTTGTGTTGTCGGTGGTGGTGGTTATTGTTGCCGAAGATAAGTGGGGCTGGACCGTAATCACCACATCCAGCCCACGATGTCCAATAAATCTGTGATCAAGGAGATCCTCATCCAGAAGCTCCACCGATCTAGCCTACCGTGGTATATGAAGACTACCCTGATGAAAGGACCTCTCAACCAGACAAACATTGAAGGAATGCCAAAAGATCAACTTAACGTGTGATGACTCCCAAGTGCAGGAGATCAATTGTAGTACCTTTCGAATAGAAAGGGTTGTCGAACCCACGAGGAGCTGAAGGTATTGGTTAGTAAGAATGATAAATTGACAATAAAAGATGCAAGTGTTTTTGGTGTTTTCGGTTGTATAATTGCAAGACAGTAAAAATGCAGCAGACAAATAGTAGCAGGTGACAGCTCTCAAAGAGAGAAAAGCCCAATCCTCTATGCAGCAAGAGGACAAGCTCAAGTGTGTATTTCTTATAAGTGGAGAACGTTCCCAAGGGCTACCTAGACTTCATGGCATAAATATTTCTAGAACAACAAAGTAGCATTTTGTCAAGTTTTAATCTTCTTAGGACGGAGCCATTATTAGGTATAGCTAAATAAATATACAAAACCTCTTATGATGGATCTTGTGGCCAAGTAAATGACTGCACAAGAGTTATTAAGATATAAAATCCCACCATAGCATTTGATGGCCCTTCACGTAGTTACCCCACAACGGCACCAGAAAACAGTTGCTAGCCCCTTCGCGTGGTACCTGCGTGAAAAATAAATGGGTTAGGTTGAGACTCCAAGTGCAGAGTGTATGTAGTAGTGGAAGACAGTTTTCCCCACGAGGGGTGACTCGAGGGTTTAATATCGAACTCTCGGGGAACCAGTATTTCAGGGTTTATCTCCTTATCCTTCTCTTGAGAACCTGCAACAAAATAAATTGTTTTGTGCCCTCAACCTCACCAAGTGGTTGTCAAGCACAAGGTGTGAGAATGATAATAAAATAAATATGCAAACAGTAGTAAATATGCAATGATGGTAAAATAAATATGCAAGGATGATGGTAGTAATGATAAATGATATTTTTGGGTTTTTTATGATGAATGCAAGATGTAAAAGTGTTTTTATATTTTCGGATTTAATAATGGCAGCAAACAAAAGTGGTGATAAAAGTGTTGGAAAGGTGTTTCTTATGATTAAAAATGGACCGGAGTTCATGGTTTCACAAATGCACTCTCTCTTGATAACGTGGTAGACAATGGAACACTAAAATTAACATGAAAGATGGCAAGGCATGGTTTGACAAGTTATTAATAATATGGGCATCACGTCCTAACATAGAGATCTCAAGTATAAGTTGTTCTCTCTCTTATGCTCCACCAAGATGCGAACTAAATCATAACATCTTAGTAATTAAGATAAATCAGAGCATAGCAATAAGTTCAATGACATGAAGTTAAAATAAGAACATGCTAGATCTAGTCATGGAGGTAGTGGCCAAGGTCACATCCACTCTCCGGTAGCATGGTATTTTCGTTTATCCCTAGTGAGGCAACAAAGTAAGGTAGAAAACCCAAGTGGATCGCAGAACTTTCTCTCACGTTCACTGCACTAGCCACCCCCCCGTTACTCCAACTAATGCACACGTTCCCCCTCACATGCTCTCATAAACATGCTTGATCATGACAAGTAAATAAGAACGGGGTACATAATATGCATCTACTTTCATAACTGAAACAAAACCATTGCAATCTCAAACATGTATTAACTCATAATAAAGATCCATCACAAAGGAATTACATAGATGACCGTAATCATGTTCAGCAGTGATGTCTACGCACGATTCTATTCTTGTAGACAGTGTTGGGCCTCCAAGAGTAGAGGTTTGTAGAACAGCAGCAAGTTTCCCTTAAGTGAATCACCCAAGGTTTATCGAACTCAGGGAGGTGGAGGTCAAAGATATCCCTCTCAAGCAACCCTGCAATTAAGATACAAGAAGTCTCTTGTGTCCCCAACACACCCAATACACTTGTCGGATGTATAGGTGCACTAGTTCGGCGAAGAGATAGTGAAATACAAGTGATAGGGATGATTATAAGTAGTAACTGCAATCTGACATAAAAATGGCAGCAAGCAAACATGTAGCAGAAGTTGATGTAAACGGTGTTTCAATGCTTAGAAACAAGGCCTAGGGATCATACTTTCACTAGTGGACACTCTCAACAATGATCTCATAACTGAATAAGTAAAAGCTACTCTTAAACACTCTCTTGTTGGATAACAAACACCATTCATTGTGTAGGGCTACAAAAGCACACCTCAAGCCGGAGTAAACAAGCGCCACAACGTCATAAAGGAATCACACACGGTGCACACACTGTCACCTTTACACCGTGGAGAGTACCGGAGTTCATATTAAAGTAACCTATAGAGTGCATAATAGATAAAGAGTAACATCTACATATTCAACTAGATTAGCACAACTGAACACAAGTAAATACTACTCGGGATTATTCTCCTTCTTGATAACACAAGAGTACTATGTGTAGGGCTGCAAAAGCACTCCTCAAAGTCTGAGTAAACAAACACCACAATTCCCAAGAATAAACCATGATAAATGTCTAAATTATTCATAGAGTCACACAAGTACCCACACTGTCACCTTGATACCGTGTTGTCACAATGACTCCAGAAACTAGACAAAATCACTTGAGTAGCATAAACATTATTAATGTATTCAGCGATACTAGCAATACACATGATCACATAAAGATCACACCATGGGAGAGAGAGGTGAACCACATAGCTACCGGTAGAGCCCTCAGCCTCGGGGGAGAACTACTCCCTCCTCATCATGGGAGTCAGCAGCGGCGATGAAGATGGCGGTGGTGTCGATGGAGATGACTCCGGGGGCAATTCCCCGTCCCGGCAGCGTGCCGGAACAGAGACTTCTGTCCCCCAAAACTTGTCGTCGATGGCGGCGGCGCTGCGGAACTCTTCTGGAAATTGGCTTGGTTTTTTAGGGTTTTCGCGTCTGAGGCAATATATAGGCGAAGGGGCGATGTCGGTGGAGGTCCTGGGCTCCCTCCTCACCTCCCGGCGCGCCTGTGGGCCCAGCCGCGCGAGCGTGTGGTTTGGAGGCCGTGGGCCTCCCCTGGCTTGCCCTTCTGGCTCCGTGTGTCCCTCGGAAAAATAGGAGGTTTGGCTTTTGTTTCGTCGAATTCCGAGAATATTGCCCGAACAGCTTTTCTGGAACCAAAAACAGCAGAAAACAGGAACTGGCACTGTGGCATCTTGTTAATAGGTTAGTCCTGGAAAATGCATAAAAATTATATAAAGTGTATATAAAACATGTAGCAAATGGTATAATATAAGCATGGAACAGCAGAAATTATGGATACGTTGGAGACGTATCAAGCAGCTCATACGGTACTAATTAGTGAAGCTCATAGAGAGGAGAGATACATAAGTTACTTCCACAAACCCATAGTCCAGGGGTGGACTATTCCCTCTTCATCATGGTGTCGGTGGAGATGTTGTTGGAGGGGAAGGAGACCACACCGGCAGCGCCCCGCCGGAGTTTTCCCCCTCCAATCTTCAGCTCCAGGTCTCTGTTTCGTGGTTTCCGTGTTTCGGCGGCGCTCTCTTTCGCGAAAGCCCTGGGGGGGGGGGGGTCTATATATAGTCGTTTTTAGGTCAAGACGAAGCTTCGGGAAGAAAGATCGACGGCAGCGGAGGCCCGAGGGCCAGGATGGGGGACCCCACGCGGTCAGGGAATCTGGCCGCGTGGGCCCACCCCTTTCTGCCTTCTGGTCCCTGTTTCTTCGATTCCTTTGCGCCTACGTTTCGTTCCTTCCAAAAAAAAAGTGATCCCCGTAAAGTTTCAGGTCATTTGGACGTCGTTTGGGTCCCTGAAACATCAAAATATAGAAAATGGGGTTTTCTGACAGCGCAGGGTTAATTCCAGAAAAATGGGGGAGTTGTTAATTATCCCCAAAACTTAATCTAAATCATGAATATAACCCTTATATGATGCAAATAACATGGAATAACATGTAATAAAATGTAAAGTTCATGTATGCATTTTACATGCATCAGCATTACACTCTAAGATCCCCGATATTAATCTCCTCATAAAGTAACTTCATAATTCGGTCTCAGGTTTACATGTCCTCCCAAGTCTCCCTCACTCCATTACACTACGGTGTTCTCCTATGAGCCCATCTAGGTGAAGTGATGTGCAGTCGACGTTCGCACAACACCATCATAGAATTACATAAAAAGATAAACACTAGACAAAATACCAACACATGTTATATATAGATCATTGCCAATCCATCCTATGCCCCCAGGAACATGAGAGAACTACTCACAACGTGAAGACATGATGTGATTCAGTGGTATAAATGATACAACACAATCTGAAAATATAGTCTCACCACAAAACAATGACAAGTAGCTAATCATACACAGGTAGAATAGCACTTAAACAATAGCTAGGGTTCAACAATCTCAAACTATGAGGGGGATGAAGTGGATCACGAAGATGGTGATGGAGATGGTGCTGGTCTTGACGTTGGTGTTGATGGAGACTCCGGAGGGGGGATGGAGGAGCCTTCCGGAGGTGATTCCGGCAGCGTTTCCCCCCTCCGATCTTCTCCGGCGGCAGCCTTCTGTCTTCTGTTTCGTGTGTTTCGTGTTTCTCCGCCGCCTCCTCGCGAAACTCCTCGGGGGACTCTTTTTATAGTTGGTTTTAGGTCAAGACGAAGCCACGGAGACGAAAACGGACGGCATCGGAGCCACGAGGGGGAAAAGAGGTGGTCCCACGCGGCCAGGGAATCTGACCGCGTGGGACCCTCTAGTTTCCAGCTGGCTGGGCTGCTGGTCTTCATTTTAGGCCCATTGCGTTCGTCTCGAAAATTCTGAACCGTGCTCTTTGGCCTTGCCCTTTTTGGAGTCCCGAAGCTCCCGGAAAGTCCGAAACCCTAAAAAAGACGTTTTCTGGAAAACAGAGTTAGAACCAAAAGGGGGGGATTGTTTAGAAAATCCCCGAAATCATTATAAAACATGAATATAACATCATATAAGTTGCAAATAAGTTGGAATATCAAGTAATAAAATGTAAAGTTCATGTATGCATTTTACATGCATCAACATCCCCAAGCTTAACCAATACTCGTCCTCGAGTATGAAGGTGATAAAACTAACATGGACTTTGCATTTTAATACTATCAATGGATATCAAAGATGATTATTATTGCTACATAGAGTCAAATGATTCATTCTTCAAAGGAGTAGCAATATACAAGATAGATTATGAAGTGATATCAAATATTCAATGTAAGGATGTTCAATGATAATTCACAAAGTGTAACATAGAAGAAAGTACTATGGTCCAAATGTATGCATAATGAAAAGTAAAAACATCCTATAATGGTCATAGAGTATTCTTGCAAATCTGAATATAAAAGGTGGACACATTGGAAAGATATATAAATAAGTAGAGGTAAAGCATGAATAAGTTTCATCTAACTTCCAAACACTTCTACTTAAGTTAATGCTTGCAATGTGGTAGTCATTGGTGTGGAGCTCTCATTACCCCTATCATAGCATCTTGAATGATTAATGTTTAAAGTGAAAGCAAATATGAGTGGTGTGCTTGACAATGTATTGGTTGAATGTCTCATGTCCCTTGAATACAAGTACCTACACCATGTGTTACTCACTTTGGTCCACAAAGTAAATTCAAATAAAGGTCATTGCAAGTAATAATAGTATCATCAAGAACTGCACTGGGGTACCTCTTGCCCCTTGACATGAACAAGCCCATGTCAAAACAACAAGACAAACAGACAATGAACAATCTCAGCACTCTTTTATTTACTATGGGTATAGCTTTTTATTATGAGGTGCATCACTGAATGAACATTATGGTTATGCTGTAAATTTCCACCATGAATGATGCATGGCTTAGATTAGCGGCCCAGGCATTTCTCTAACCATTTATACAAACTCTTTGAACTTACTAAGTATCCACATTCATTTCACCCATGATAGGCATCCATAAACAAAAGTACATGACATCAACTAAATATAAATAAGTGCAATGTTGAAAGCTTGCCATGTGACAGCACATATGGGCTAACTCCCAACCAAAACTATTGTCAAGCCCACAACTTCATAATTTTAATCACAATGGTTCATGCTTATTAAGTGCAATAAAAGTAAAGTGTGCATCAAGTTCGTGAGAGCTTTTTAACCAACTTTTCCCATAACAATCAATAACATAAGCATTTTAATTCAGAAGTAGATAATACAATATAACATGATAAACATACTGGAATAGCATAAAGCTAATAGGTAGATATGGTGGACTCACTAGAAAAACTTTGGTTGAAGGTGTTGGAAAACAAGTTTTTACTTGTTGGAATTTTTGGGCTAGCAAGAGGGAGAAAGTTGACCGTCTAAATGCATGCATAAGTGTCCATAGAACTAATCAATCCATGTTAAACAAAGTAAAGTAAATTCACATCGAAACATGAATAAAAGATAGCTCTTGAAAACACTTGCAAATTAACATTCATTAAAAAGCACATGAATCATGCAACTATATGTATCTTTTTGAATCAACTCAAACATCCCTATCCCAATATTTTAATAGCATCCAACATAATTCAACCCAATTTTCCAGTAGCTCTCTCATAATAAATGAAGTGGTGGTCTATAAACAAACCGAAATAAAAAAGCAAAAAAAAAGACGCTCCAAGTTTATGCGATAAAGTGCATTGATCGAAAAACAGAAGTTAGACGTGTGCAAACCGAGAGTGTGCTTGACATCCCCAAGCTTATGGTCTTCACCATCCTTGGATAGCTCTTGGTGCATCTCCTCTAATCCCTGTGAAAAAACTTCAAAACACCGTTTCTCCCATTTCTTTTCTGTGGGGTGACATTAGTAGTGATAGACAAATGAATTGCTTGCTGCATAAAATCCTTAAACAAAAATTCATATGAATGTCCAGAAAGTGTATAATGTTGTATGCCTACTTATAAACTCAATTGGATCAAAAAGATTCAAGTTAAAAGTTCAAAGAATGCATCAAACAAAATGGGACAGAATCTGTCCAGAAAAACAGCAGCAGCAAAACGCATTTTTCTACCCTACTTAAATATGTCGAAAAATTCTGAAAAAATTCATGATTACAGAGGATGAAAAGTTGCAACTACAGTTAAAATATCAGCTCATTCGGAGTTACAGAATAGAAATGAAAAATCATACCGTGCACAGATTCGTGCTGGAATAAAATCTCCGAATACAAATAGCAACTTTTTCAAACCAAAACGGGTAAAACTTGGCACTTTATTAAAAATTCCAGAAACAAAACTAAAAACTAAGTCTCTTGTTACAGCAAGAGGACACAAAGAAAATCAAAAATAAAACAACCGGGTTGCCTCCCGTAAAGCGCTTTCTTTATAGCCATATAGCTAGGCTTACTTACTTGGTATCAAGATGGTTGGAGTGAGGTGGCTTGGCATCCCCAAGCTTGAGTTCTTGTACTTATTTGATACATGTAGGGTGAGCCTAGGGGTAACATCCCCAAGCTTGAGTGTTTGTCCCTCTTGATCTTTGTTCATCACCCTCAACTCTTCCACTTGACAATTCTCTTCACACAAAACTCATCATAAAACTTGATTAGAGGGGTTAGTGTCTCCATAAATTAAATCCACATAGGTACAGCAAAGACATATCATGATTTGATTCTAAACATTAACTATTGTTACTATGGTTGTGTATTGTTCATTGATCAAAAGAACCACACAAAACACAAGTAATGAGGCTAATGCAAAATAAAGACAGAATCTGTCAAAAACTGGACAGCCCGTAAAGAGTGAATTTTCAGAGTCACTTACGTTGCTCAAATCAGAAAACTTTTAACTAATGAAATGCGTAATAATAACTGAAGATTGCTGTCGTAAAATTTCAGGTCAAAATTCCTTTTCTGTGATTTTTAACATTTTCCGCAGTGAAGCTAAGGAATCTGTTTTCTGGACAGCAAATCACTATTGTCTGATCCCACCTCTCAAAAGAGGTTATTCTTGCCATAAAGATGAAAAATAAGATACAAAGGTGATGTTACAGTAGTAAACAAGCACCTTGACTCAAAAACCAAAACTGAAACTGAAGATAAAAATCAAAAAGAAGCAAAAAGAACCAAGAAAGAATTCAAGAGAAACAAACAAGGAAGAAAGAAAATATTTTTGTTGTTTTTGATTTAGCACAAAGGCAAAAGAAGAAGCAAATATATACAACATAAACACTCTTTTTATTTGGTTTTAGCTTTGGGAAAAGTTTTAATGATAGAGACTTTGCAATGGTTCCATTGGCATGAACAACACATGTTCAAGGTCGACCCCAACATCTCCATTACTCATCCTTCTCATTTACTTTCCCAAATTTTATATAAAGTGAAAATCTTAAACTAGCAATTAGATAACAGTAGGTAAAGTTGTTTCACATGTTTTCATGATATAAAGGTGTGCCCAAACTGAATAGGAAATGAAAGCATAAGGAGCACACCACAAAACATTAAACCATTAACTTTTAAGTCTAACCCACTTCCTATGCATTGGCATTTTATATATGAATAAATAGCAGCAATTTTGTGGTAACCAATGCATGTGGTGATCAGTAGGTTGCATTTTAAATAACATAGAAACATAAAGACAAGTCTTTCTTCCTCTCTCATAATAGTTACAAGTAGTGGAAGCAAATTTGATAAAAGAACTATTAGATTGGTGCAACTTTGCAAACTTAGGAACATATAGAGGATTATTAAAACTATTATGTGAGCTATTAGTGTGTTTTCCTCTCTCAAAATAATTGCAAGAAGCACTATCAACATGATGGTTATGGGTGAAATGGTCATTGGTGTAAGATAATTTCAGCCCACATAAGTACTTTTCAACATATAAAAGCTTCTCCTCCACGGTGTGAATAGGAGAGTTCAAAAATAAAGTAGGACTCTCATAAGTAAGAGTATTTTTACCAACAGCAAGTATATCATTTTTATCCTCACATGAAGTAGTAACAAGTTCTAAACATGGAGAATTATCAATAGGCATAGGACCATCATCTAAAGCATTATCATATAGCATGTCTAAACCATACTCCTCATCATTTTTAAAATTATTATCAATAATGTTCTCATTAGGCATAGGTTGATAGTCCTCCTCATCATCAGAATCATAAAAGCAAAGTTTATCATCAACAAGATTTTGAGTGTTACCCTCATCCATAGGTGGTGAAGGTGGATGTTTCTTCTCTTCATTCTCTAGTTGTTCATCATCTCCTTGGGGTTGCACGGGCATCCCCAAGCTTAGGTTTTTATCCTCCTCTTCCTGCAAAATATTAGTACTTTTCGTGGCAGCAATAATTCTTTCTTTAGGAGTAAAATATTTAAGAAAAACCTTCCTCAAACTACTCCATACAATAGTAACTTCTTCATCCAAAGACTTGAACCAAATACGAGCATTACCAGATAAAGACAAATATAATAGCTTCCTTTTTATCTGATCATCAGAAATACCAGGAAGCCTAAATAAACCACATATGTCTTCAATTGTCTCCACGTGTTCACGTGCAGACTTAGTTCCATCTCCTGTAAATAGATTTTTCATAACTCTTTTAACATGATCAACGGGAATTTTAATTCCCACTTTAGGTACCTCAGACACAGTAGTTTCAACCACTTTAGGAGCATTAGCATAAGCACTTTCATATAAAGCAAGATGCAGCGAAGCACGATTCATAAATGCCATAGTAGCGATGAGACAAAACAGTAAATAAAATTCACCTTTCAAGTTTCCTTACCAAACTTCTTACCAATAGCGCTACGCTCCCCGGCAACGGCGCCAGAAAAGTATCTTGATGACTCCCAAGTGCAGGAGATCAATTGTAGTACCTTTCGAATAGAAAAGGTTGTCGAACCCACGAGGAGCTGAAGGTATTGGTTAGTAAGAATGATAAATTGACAATAAAAGATGCAAGTGTTTTTGGTGTTTTCGGTTGTATAATTGCAAGACAGTAAAAATGCAGCAGACAAATAGTAGCAGGTGACAGCTCTCAAAGAGAGAAAAGCCCAATCCTCTATGCAGCAAGAGGACAAGCTCAAGTGTGTATTTCTTATAAGTGGAGAACGTTCCCAAGGGCTACCTAGACTTCATGGCATAAATATTTCTAGAACAACAAAGTAGCATTTTGTCAAGTTTTAATCTTCTTAGGACGGAGCCATTATTAGGTATAGCTAAATAAATATACTAAACCTCTTATGATGGATCTTGTGGCCAAGTAAATGACTGCACAAGAGTTATTAAGATATAAAATCCCACCATAGCATTACACTCTAAGGTCCCCGATATTAATCCCCTCATAAAGTAACTTCATAATTCGGTCTCAGGTTTACATGTCCTCCCAAGTCTCCCTCACTCCATTACACTACGGTGTTCTCCTATGAGCCCATCTAGGTGAAGTGATGTGCAGTCGACGTTCGCACAACACCATCATAGAATTACATAAAAAGATAAACACTAGACAAAATACCAACACATGTTATATATAGATCATTGCCAATCCATCCTATGCCCCCAGGAACATGAGAGAACTACTCACAACGTGAAGACATGATGTGATTCAGTGGTATAAATGATACAACACAATCTGAAAATATAGTCTCACCACAAAACAATGACAAGTAGCTAATCATACACAGGTAGAATAGCACTTAAACAATAGCTAGGGTTCAACAATCTCAAACTATGAGGGGGATGAAGTGGATCACGAAGATGGTGATGGAGATGGTGCTGGTCTTGACGTTGGTGTTGATGGAGACTCCGGAGGGGGGATGGAGGAGCCTTCCGGAGGTGATTCCGGCAGCGTTTCCCCCCTCCGATCTTCTCCGGCGGCAGCCTTCTGTCTTCTGTTTCGTGTGTTTCGTGTTTCTCCGCCGCCTCCTCGCGAAACTCCTCGGGGGACTCTTTTTATAGTTGGTTTTAGGTCAAGACGAAGCCACGGAGACGAAAACGGACGGCATCGGAGCCACGAGGGGGAAAAGAGGTGGTCCCACGCGGCCAGGGAATCTGACCGCGTGGGACCCTCTAGTTTCCAGCTGGCTGGGCTGCTGGTCTTCATTTTAGGCCCATTGCGTTCGTCTCGAAAATTCTGAACCGTGCTCTTTGGCCTTGCCCTTTTTGGAGTCCCGAAGCTCCCGGAAAGTCCGAAACCCTAAAAAAGACGTTTTCTGGAAAACAGAGTTAGAACCAAAAGGGGGGATTGTTTAGAAAATCCCGAAATCATTATAAAACATGAATATAACATCATATAAGTTGCAAATAAGTTGGAATATCAAGTAATAAAATGTAAAGTTCATGTATGCATTTTACATGCATCAACGTGCAACACGTTTCAAAACCTAGCGTGCAATATGGAGAATGCTACCACTGACACCTATATATAGCCGAACCTCATATTACCAGAAGGACACGTTTAGAGGAATATGGACCCGAGAAGAATACCAACAAGTCCAAGCCCTAGCCTCTGTAGCCTCCATACCATAAACACTGGATTCGTATACTCTCGCTTGGTACGTATGTAAAACTCGCCGAGATCCATCTGTAATAGTCTTGCACGATCTTGTGACCACACCATGAATAAAGTTATAGGGAACTTCTTTATCATCAACTTGATCCCTACCTAATGGCTCGAGCCCATACCAAACATCTTCGGAAGTGATATTTTCGTGAGATTGCAAAAACCATCCTTCGACATTCGGCGCACCAGGTAGGGGGTGCGCACGTCATATGGATTGGATCTATAACAACACTTCCGAGAAGTATATTTCTCGACGGCAAATAGGAAGCGAGTTCCCTTCGGCACCTTGAGACGTTGCCACACGCCATTTGCAACGGGGAAGGCTGGCCCTCCCGTGGAGGTCGCTGAGTTATGGAGCTTCCAATGTTATCCCGCTGGATCAGGTCTCAAAGGCATCCAGACCCGTACCGCCAAGGCGTCTGTTGGCGAATCCACGACTGGCTTTCATAATCCCTATGTAAACGAAGCAATTCGTGTGATATTCATCAGACGACCGCTCATTCTCGGATGAACTGTCGCCTCGCTAGAGAGATTCTCATGGAGATCAAGCCGACCTCAACTTCCAGGCTAGAAGGGTACCGGCATTAGGAGGTCCTTCATGTTTACGATGGGGCCTCAAACCACGAGCCTCGAGCCAATGCCAGGACAATATATCACTCGATTATGGCCAAGATAGAGCGCCCCCTCCCCCCATTTCCAGGAGCAACCCATGGATGGACGTGTACATAAAGTTCTCGGGGGATGATTTCCCTGGCTTTGACCCATCCCCTCGAAAGAGAAATAGCTCTTGGTAACACCAACCATCGCCAAAACGCTGACCTCACGGGTGTTAATTGATGATGGATGCTCTTGTAACCTCATCATGCTCAACACCCTGAATCGGCTCCAGAGTCAGTGTCCCAGCCGATTGTCAAGGAGGTCAATGGAATCATCGCAGGAACCACCGGAACACCATTAGAACAGATCATGCTACCTACCACATTTGAAAGAAGAACTAATGTTAGGAGAGAGATGTGTCTGCTTGAGTCCGTCGACCTTGAGATGCCCTACAATGTGATCCCTGGCATGCCACAGCTCACCCAGTTCCTCGTAATTCCTCACGAGACTTATCTTGTGACGAAGATCCTAGAACCATAAGGGGTGATAACGGTCCGTCAGGGATGCACTAATCAAAGACAACAAAGTAAATGGATGAGTGTTTTCTTATCATCTTTTTTACCAGACACAAAATAGTCATATGTTTTAATATTTTTCTGTATCATTTCATAGAGATCTCTATACACATGTATTTTTCTATCTTTGAAAATCCCAAAGTGCAAAACAATTTGTTCTAAAATTGTACGTCGTTTAGGCTAAAATGATTCTAGAAATTGGCACCATCACATCAGCGCTCACGAAAAATGCGGCATACTCACCCAGTTCTTCTTAGGGTGTGCAATTCCTTGGTTCATCAGTCTGCTCCTTTGAGAAGATTGGCCGAAAGACATGGGCTTGCACTTAAGTGTTGCTTTTCGTTTGGCTAGCTAAGGAGTGGACTATGGCCGATGAGGAACACGTTGCAGAAATTATCAGTTTATATTTCCATTTTTACCTTTTTACCAACCAACTTCTAAGCATATTAAATGCAAAAAATACTATACGCTATAATAAAGATAAGAAAAGATAAGAAGAGATGTTCTATTGTCGCATCTTTATCACATAAAAACAATATTTTTTAATTCCGTTCCACCTACATTTAGCTAGATTGCTCTTAGCAAAAATTACCCCTCAACAAAAGGACTACCAAAAAATCTTGATCTTTTTAATTCGTACTTTATTTGTACATATCCATCTAATTGTTGGATTGACCTTATGGAAGATACATAGGAAGCCACGCGTGGTTTGTGAATTGTAATCAAATTGCATGTTTTACATGACATGTACACTTGTACAGCATGAGCGGTACCGCGCGCTCCAGAGCTCACGACGAAGGCATGATCTTGATCACTCGTGTTTACAAAGGTCTTCATTGTCTCTATACATAATCTCAGCCAAGGAAATTTGAAAACAACAGAAAGTCTCAGCCAAGCAAAAAAACGCCGGCGTCCCGTCATGCGTACGTGCGCCACACGGCCCGTACGATATCTAGCTACAAGGAACCTAAGGTCAAGGTCTTACAAGCGACCTAGCTCTATGTCAAGAGGATTAAATCTAGCAACCTTATTTGTTTCTTTAATTAGCACAGCAGAATGTCATGTGCTCGTCTTTGCAATATACAATAGCACTACCTACTCCCTAGAATATTTCGCAGCTTTCTGAGGAGTTCCATTCAAACACATGCTCATCTTTGTGTTTTTCTTCTAAAAAGGTCCATCGATCTATTAATAATTATCTATAGCTACACAAAGAACCTTTAAAATTATTAAAATATAAATTTGTTTTTGGATCGCCCAACAATGACTACAACACTGGGGGTGGGGGTGGTGTGTGTGTGGGGGGGGTGGGGGATGGTTGCTGCCATGGCACCCCTCCAAAGATGCAAAATAGGTTACACCATTTAGATTAGACTTGTTCTCTAATAGTTTAAAAGCAAATTTTAACACTATTTGTTAGAATTGTGAATATACTTAGACCAAACTATACTATTTATAGTGTGATATTCACAAAATTTGAACCCATGTATTGAAGTTGTATTGTTCATGTAAATTCTGCCACCCCCAATATTATGAATCTAAATCCGCCGCTGATCACCGTAGACGGACAAATCTTATCGCAGTATAGCTTGTCGTAGTAGATAGACGAGAAGTCGCCGTGCCAATGCCCGTAAGGATCAATGCACTAGAGCAACAACCATCGTGAATGATGAGAACCCTAAATCGGAAGAATCAGATCTAGAACTACACCAACAAATACGGAAGCCGACTGGATCTCAGTAGATATACTAGGCACACAAGTCCATGCGCACTCCATCGGGGCTAGACGCACCATCGGAGCCCGGATAGGGTGAGTAGGAACTTATTTAGTCTTCATTATCGATGTCACCTCCCCATCCTAAAAACACACTAAAACTCCACACACAAAAAACTCTCGCCGGCGAAAGTCGGTCGTCCGCCTCACCTCCAAAATCCCATGGACCACCTGAGATAGGACGGCTGGCGACGTCGCCGGCAAGAGAAATATAAAGCCTAGATCGCCTCTGGTCGCCGTCTCTCTCCCTAGCACGGGCCATGCCGTCTCGTTCGCTTTCATTCATCTTTGTGTTTTATGGCATGGCTGGCCTGGCCAGGAGAGGGAGGTTCTGAAATTTGGTGCTCTGTCCTGTTCTCGAGTTTGACACCGATCACATGGTTAATTCTTTAGCTAGCTAGATCACGATCACGATCACGATCACGAGACGACTGACTCTCTTCTAGATGCACAAAGTTTGTAAAGCACTTGTGTGCCGAATGCATTGGTGCATCTTGATGCACAAATTTGCTAAAGCATAGACGCGGAGCCAGTGACTAGCCGAAGAAAAAGGAAGATCATGCCCCAACTGTTAGTGCACTCGCGGTATTAATTTAATGTTTATGGCGCTGGCGATCGAAGCAGGGATAACACTTTGGAAACAAAAGGATATATTTTCAAAAGATAAAAGTTGAGGCGAAAACAACAGAACAGAGCACCTTTCTCTACTTCGGGCCTACGGTTTATTTTAATGGAGGGGGTTGTATGGGACTGTTTGATCACTTACTTGCAAACTACGATACGATCGATGTGATGCATATAAGCACATCAGAGTTCAGAACTTTCCTGTTAACTGATCTAGTTCAGACTTACTTCTCTCCTCGGATAATTAATGCTCAAGCATCGAAAGCAGACTTACTTCTCTCCTGTCCGCTAACTCCCACTGCCGTTTCGAGAAAAGAACGCCGAGGCGAAGCTTAGCATCCCGCTCAGAAGCGTAGCTATCGACCTCATTCCCACGTACGCAAGCAAGCAAGCAGGAGCAACGTCCCTTGCAAGTTTCATGCAGTACATGGATATTCCGATTGTGTCGTCAGTACAAGTTGTACACTGATAAGTACAGAAAGGAACACATCTAAATAGAAGTACAGAAAGTAACAGTAAGAACGAAAGGTGTGCCGGCCAACACAGTCGACATGCTCAATCGTACATGGTCAGTGAACATGGATTCTCCCAAAAGGAAGGCAAATTAAACAGGTTTCCTTTAATTTGCAAGGAATGGCAAATTAAACAGTACTTTCTTTTCTGAAGAAAATCAACTCGGCCATTCTGAACAACATAAAGTGACAATCAATTAAAGAATGCATTTGTTGGTCTTTCTAGAGAAAATCAAGTAAGTTGGCCCTCTGCTTTTTTCTTTTGTTGTTGCTCTTCTGTCTCTGAATCTCGATCCATTTGCTCGCCCCGTCGGTCCAATCTGAAACGGACACAGAAGTACGGGCACGGGGCTTCCATCCGGACCGTCCGTCCCTAATCTGACGCGCCAGGTGGCCTCGTGAGAACGAGCCTTTTCCCAGCGGCCGGCCGGCGCGCGTAGAAACCTTCTCCCGGCCACGCCGCGCAGCGGGAATGGCTTTCCCGTGTCAACGATCCCACCCAAGTCAAAAGCCTCCGCCCGCACGCCATCCGTCCGTCCATCCCTCACCACGTCACACCGGACCAAAACCCGCCGTAGATCACCACACCAAGAGCCATCGACGCCGGCACAAGTGCACCACCACCTCCCGTGCCCGCGTGTATATATATCCCGATACGGCCAAAGCAGCTGGCAGCTAGCTAGCCCGCAGATCAACGCGCACTCGCGGACGGACACGATGGCGAGGTCGTCGTGGAAGTCGCTCTTCGGCTGCTTCAGCTCGCACTCCGCCGCCGCAGCCGCAGCCGGCTCCGGCAAGAACAGCATGAAGAAGAAGAAGACCAAGGTGGCGGCGGCTGGGAGCAGCGCCGGCAAGGTGCGGAGGCCGAGCCGGTCGGCGCATGGCCGAATCTCGTTCTCGGACCTGAGCCTCAACGGCGGGATGGTGTCGCCGGAGGACCTGTCCCTATCGCTCGTCGGCTCCAACCTGCACGTCTTCACCATCGCCGAGCTGCGCGCCGTCACCAGGGACTTCTCCATGACCAACTTCATCGGCGAGGGAGGCTTCGGCCCCGTCTACAAGGGCTACGTCGACGAGAAGCTCAAGCCCGGCCTCCGCGCGCAGCCCGTCGCCGTCAAGCTGCTCGACCTCGAGGGAAACCAGGGACACAACGAGTGGCTGGTACGTACGTACGCATTATCTACTCCTCCGTCACAGACAGTTATATCTTCAAAACTTTGTTGAGCTGCTCTGAATGACGATGATCTGAGTTTTTCGAGTTAGCTACCAATAAACCATCTATGATATAGTACATGTATTCAAGCCATTTCATCATGTAAATATTACATTTTTTTGAATGGATTGCCGTTTCTGCAATAATGAACGTCAACATGTACGTAAGTTTTCCTTTTGAAATCGAAACATAATTAATTCAGGAAAGCATGACATAACCTTCTTAGCAGAGGAAATTGTCCTTTCTGCTGCAATAAATTAGTATTGTAGACTTGTAGGTAGCACTTGCGATCAGTTTCCCGCATACCTACCTCTGTTTGGTTTGTTTTTTTTTATTACTTATTATGTGATAATATTCCAAACTACCAGTATTTTCTTACAAGTAGAAGTTTCCTTGGTGTTGACATATTCTAAATGAACTTCTGATCTTTCGAGAAAGTTTTAGCTGCTGTATGTGGTGCTAATTGACAACATGCATGCGACAAATTCAAAATGGAATAGTATTGATTTGCTTGCTTATCTCAATGATTTCCTTTGTTGATTTATCATCTGTTTCTTCACTGTTTGATTCGTTGAAAGCAAACTAGTGAAATACAATACGTTTACATTTGAGTATTTGACTCATGAACTGCACGAAAATAATGTGTGAACGCTATGATCGACGCATGCAGACCGAAGTCATTTTCCTTGGGCAATTGAGGCATCCTAACCTCGTCAAACTGATCGGTTACTGCTACGAGGATAAGCATAGGCTGATCGTCTACGAGTTCATGACCAGGGGAAGCCTTGAGAAACATCTCTTCAAAAGTAAGTATACGCATACAAAAAAAGAACTCAACCTTTTTACTTGCTTGTAGGATTTATATATATTTGGAAATGTTATTTTGCCTCTGTTATCTGTGAAAAGAAAACGAGATATTCTCTTTGTCTAAGAGTTAAACACGTACGGGGGTTGCAGATCAGAATAGTGTAAGTGGTACTATGGCAAGTCTTGATTTTGCACACCACAAGAAAAGGATATTTTTCTTGAAAAAACAAGAAAGGGATATTCCTGACTCCTGAGACATTGCTGTCGGATCGATATCCTTTTCACCGATGCATCATTAATTAAGCTAAAAGAGATTCCATATCAATCCAACTGGTGGCTGCGGTTTTTACCAACCACTTGCTCGATCGTCGGCCTTTTGCAGCTAGATAGATACTTCCTCCGTTTTTTAATATAAGATGTTTTAGATTTTGTCCATATATATGCACATGCACACAAATGTATGTAGACACATTTTTGTGTGCATGTTCACTCATTTTAGTGTACATATAGACAACATGTGTACTATCTAAAACATCTTATATTAAAAAACGGAGGGAGTACATACGATCGACGGATGGCCGGAGTGGCTTTCCTTGCTCTGTACCCTTCAATTATCTTAATTTAATCAACGTGATCTCCTGGTTTTTCCCGATTGTTCAGAGGTCAGACTGGCTTTTAGACTTGTTGATGTGGACCATGTGGTGTCCATTTTCTAGTTACATCAACTTTCACTTCCCTTGGCATATATACCTGGAGACGTATTGGAGAGGTCTGGAGTCATTTTCTGTTAACCACTTTGATTTATATTTTCTTTCACACCCGGCATCTTCCTTTTGGTCTTGGTGCTATGTCCAGGCGTCTATTTGGTCGATGATTAATCGGAAGGTGGTATAGTGATAGGACACCCTGCACCAATTGTTGACACTCTATGTGCTTATTGGTTGTTTCACTTTAAATCTTTATGCAAAGTTGTTTCACTATACAGGCCCTCGCGATTCATCGTGTGTGGCTTCGGACAAAATATATACGTATAGCTAATACACTCACGCTAGTAAGTCAAAAGTTGCGGATTGTGCCGATCACATAATTAGCGATTCATCTCCATCACAGTGGCGAAACGGACAAATAAAGATGCCCCGTGCTTTATTAATGAGAGCAACATGGTAGCAATGAGAATTGCAACAACACGCAATGTACAGCAAACTAGTTCTTGGTTATTTTTATCAGCTATGTACATCGATCAATACACTATACATATATATATAGAATAAATACTACAATAAACTATATATATGCTTCCAACTTTTGTTGCCTCATCTGATTACTAATTAATTCGTGCGTGATTTACATGCAGAATACGCCGCGTCGCTGCAATGGTCAACACGGCTGAAGATCGCCGTAGGCGCCGCCAAAGGGTTGGCGTTTCTCCATGAAGCCGAGAACCCCGTCATCTACCGGGACTTCAAGACCTCCAACATCTTGCTAGACTCGGTACGTACATGCGAGATCTCATCACGTTAATTATATTCTACAACTACCTCTTCCAAAGTTAGACATGGTGATTCATTCGTCAGAGTTTGATTATTATTCATATGAAGATGCATGCATGGAGTGTTGCTTATTCGCAGCGAGTAAACTGCTGAAATTGTCAGGTTGCCAAATGCCAACTACTGAACAACAAAAAATGTTGACTAGTACACTAGCTCACACCTCTGAACTAGACTGAGTAAGTCTTCGGTCTAACATTGCGACGCATCCGTACTGACATCTAGTGGTTACATGCATGAACTGATGTGATCGATCAGTTTTTTAATTGGCAGAGTTGCTGGATTTTAGTGGAAGTCTGAGTGCATCCGGTTTGGTTCAGTCTATCCCACTGACTCTTAGCACTGCTACATCTACTGTAATACTGTATTTGATTGGATTGGCTCAGTCTGATAGTCCAATTCAGACATTTTCGTGTCAATATTCAGCTGCAGGAATATGTGCAAGTTGGGTTGCAATATTAACATCTTAAAATTTGAACTTTTATAGGATTACAAAGCCAAGCTATCGGATTTCGGGCTAGCCAAAGACGGGCCGGAAGAAGACGAGACGCACGTCTCGACCCGGGTCATGGGCACGCAAGGCTACGCTGCACCAGAGTACATCATGACAGGTGAACACACAAACACAGATGATCCACATACACATATTCACAGTCAACTCCAAAGTCAGTTAACACCCATCCACGCGTTTCGTCTCTTTCGTATCTCCTGCAGGCCATCTCACGGTGAAGAGCGACGTGTATGGTTTCGGCGTCGTCCTGCTGGAGCTGCTGACGGGGCGCAAGTCCGTGGACAAGAGCCGACCACCGCGGGAGCAGAACCTGGTGGACTGGGCGCGGCCGTACCTGAACGACTCCCGGCGGCTAGACCGCGTCATGGATCCCAACCTCGCCGGGCAGTACGCCGGCACGGCCGCGCAGAAGGCCGCGGCGCTGGCGTACCGGTGCGTGAGCCTCAGCCCCAAGTCCCGGCCACACATGTCTGCCGTCGTCGAAGCTCTGGAGCCACTCCTCGCCCTCGAAGAGGATGGCCTTGCCGGGCCGTTCGTCTACGTGGCGCCGCCTGACAATGGTGGCAACGACAAAAAAGAGAGAGGCCATACGAGACGAGCAGGTCGGAGGAAGTCCGGGGATGCGGTGGAGTCTGTAGCCGTTGTGGTCGAGCGTGAGTGATGGTATGAGTACGCGTGATTTCGAGCTTGCACTGATCGAACAATGGCGCGTTCATGGGTGAATTCAGATTGGAGTGTTTGTGGAATCATATATGGTTGCCTGACGTCAAAAGAGAAGAAGCTTGAAGAGTTAGTTAGAGATTGTGTAAATTAAATAGGCCATCTCTTATTCTATACCTAATAATAAAAGCAGTAAGGTTTCTTCCTCCCGAATTTTCGTCCGTTTTTTCGTCCGTCACTTTTCCTTTCGTACGTCGTCCCACTTCTCCCCGTTACCTATAATACGTTTGAGTTCATCGCGGAAAGGGTCCAGAGACCGCCCCTCGCCCGTGCGCGTGCCGTGAGCCCGTGACCGTCCTCCAGTCCAATCTGCTCGCCTCTACAACACCCGCACAACCCGTCGATCTCTTTTCCACTCCTCGCTCTATCCCATACGCCGAAATTGCTCCTCCTCCCCGGCGTGAATCAGGGCGTTCGGGATGGCTAGCATGATTGTGATCAGCACGTACGTAACGGGAGTACTAGGCGGTGGAGAGGTTCAGCGCTGATGCGTTCGTGCTCGGCGCCGACGCTGCCGAGATGAAGGCCTCCGCGGGCACCATGCACGGCGTGCGCCACCACCTCCGTGCACCTGTAGCTCGCGATCATCAGGCACACCGCCACCGCCGTGGATCGTCTGGCCAACGGAGATGGCAGGGTACCACTTCCTCAGACACACCGAGGCTTTAACTCGCTAGCCTCAGCTGCATGCCCGAGAGATTGGGTCCGTCGTTTGGTCGTTGATCCGATCGTTAAAAGCGGCCCGTCAGGCCTGACTCTCCAGGTCCGCCTCGACTGTTCTGGAAGCCAGCCAGGAGTGCAACCGCTCATAGGAAACGAGGTCGAACCCAGCACGGACTACATCCTGTTCGCCACAATGTAGTCCGTCGTTGATTAATTTCGTATGTCGCCGCGATGAGTTGAGGTCGTCGTCCAGGACTCAACTCCCTTCTGCCTGAATCCTCGATTCGGTTAGCGGCGAAGTCGACGATTGACCAACGGCGGCGCCCGTGGCTGCGACCTAGGTGATACTCCCAGCGGTGCGATGCAGCGGCTCACGCTCCATCCTGAGGCGTTGATGGGGACCTACATGCCGCTGTGGCCCGTCCGGAGTACAGCGGCGCCCTCGGTGGCATGAATCGACGGTGCTGCGGCACAGCCGGTGCACTGCATTCCTCCTCTGGCACGACCCCAAAATCCTCTCTTGCGTTCCATGTCTCGCCGGCCTGACAAGGCGCGTGTCCACGGCAGAGTCAATGGCAACTGTGCCGGCCGTGAGTCGACTGGGGGGAGCCACAGCGCTTGGTCGTGGTGCTGCCGGCGTCCGCGGTCATCGCCAGGTTCGAGACCGTGCTTCGCCTTCGCGTTCTCTCGGTCATGGGCGGCGGGGATCAGTTCGGGGAGGCGGAGTTTCCCGAGAAACGGTTCAGGCTGTTGTGGAGTTTCAGCAGGTTTAAGCAATGAAACAATGATGAGGTTTGAGATATACTGTAAATCAGAGCAGGCGAGCAGATGACTTCAATTGCGATTCTAATACAATTTCTGTTGAGATATGAGCAAGACAGACTGATCTCGGTCCAGGATTGAATTTTTTTATTTTTGTCAGATTTAGAAAAAATCTTATTATTTAGTTCGTTCATTTTCTGAATTTCACTTAAATCAGTTTTTTTTTTGGAAAATGTGACTAGCTAACTAAATTAATGCTCTGAACCATAAATTATGAGTTCCTAATGAATGCATCATCAAACGAATGCTAAGCATTTTTGTTTCAGATTTAATGTTGACAACGTGAAAGTAAGTACTGTCCGTGTGGTGATCATGTAACTCGGTAAGTCCAGCTCCGGCCACGTATCCGATTTTTCTTGGTTGAAGAGCTGTACTTTTAGGTTTAAGCAATGTGAATAACTCTCAGGTTTGAGATATGTTAAGTAACTGGTGCAATTTCGGCAGTTCATTCAAAGGAAGAATCAACCCTATTAGGATTTTATCCTGAGTAAAACAATCTTATATTGTTAGAAGCTATGTCACTGACTAGGTGGTAACAATGTACAATATTTACCTGTTTCGACGGCGCCCCGAATCGACGGTGATGTGACACATTTACATGTCACTTATTGCTTTTTACATGTTTTTTAGGTCTTAGTAGATTCGTTGATTGCTTTGTGCATCTCCATGACGTAAAAAAATTCTCTTCCGTTGCAACGCACGGGCATTTTTGCTAGTTCACACAAAAAGGGGCATCTCGTACTTGCATTAACATGTGTACTTCAGTTTGCTAGCATCTTCTCTGGAGTTCCAGGAAATAGGTGTTTGTTAGTATTATTTTACTTTCTTGGAATTTGATGAAATAGGTTGCTGCGGGGACTCGCCAAAAACAGAGTATAAAATAAGGATAGCAACATGACCAAGTTTTTAATCATGAAAATACGATGTTTTCTCAAATACAAGAAATTATGTTGATCAGATGGAATTGGATGAATTATTAAGATTGGCATAAAGTCTCGGAAATCCATATTGGGTCATAGGTTTAGATGCACCCACTGCCCGAAAATCATTTTTCAAAATGTCAAAAAAAATCAAGTAAAAATTTCGGATATACATCCGAACATTTTATGTTAGCACAAAAAGTTTCGTGAAGAAAAGACATTTTTTGCGGGCTGTGCAAAAAAGACAAATCCGGGTGCAACAAAATGACTTTGTACGCGACATTTTTTTTTGTCTTTTTTGCACAAGTCACAAGATATGTCTTTTCTTTGCAAAATTTTTTGTGCTAACATAAAATATTCTGATGTATATCCAAAAAATTATTTGAATTTTTTTGACATTTTATGAAAAATTAAAAAATGTTTTACATAATGGCTGCATCTAGCCTATGACCCGAAACGCCGTGTCCGGAAAGTCTTTACTATAAAATGATAGTCGGTGATAGGGCGTAGCTCAACACTCAACGTTCATCATACGCGTTTAAACCATCCAATCATATCTTCATGTCTCCCCTCAACTTACGATTCACACATGTTGACGTAATTTTTTTTTTGTTCATAAGTATCTCCTCCCATTACTGCTATTTGTGGGATCAAATCAAATCCCCTATTTCCTATATGCCGAGTGTTGCACTCGTCCTCGCTCAGCCTTTTAGCCGAAGGATGAGATCTAGTTTGCCGAGTGTGCCGGGCACTCGGCAAACCTGTCAGAGCCTTCAAACATCCATTTTTGTTGCTTCTTTTTTGCTGAGTGCTTCGTTTTTTAAAGGCCGAGAAAAACACGTATAGTTGTTTATCGAGTCACACGTGTGACGGTGTGAGGCACTCGGCATGAACATGTTGTTAGTTTATTAATGACCCCACTATAACTTGTAACACACGTTTGACCTAATCATGCAACAAGAAGCAACTAAGATATTTTTTAGACTGTGTGCCTTGGAAAACTCTACCAAGATATTTAAGAACGATAAACCAAAGAAGAAGACACAAACTATAACTATGCACTATATAATTTATTCAGTTGTGAAATTTCAATTCAATTATGTGTGAGATGCCATCCCTTTTTGTGTTTTTACAACAAAGTTGGTTATGTTATTCATTTTCTTGTTAAGGGGAACTGTCTAGAAAAAAAATGGAACTTTTATTAAAAATCCATTTGAAATTTAGCACAACAGATCAAAAAATTCAATTATATACATCACAAATGTATAACCAAGACCATAATAATTAATTTTAGCAGCGTTGTCGTGTGGTTAACAAAGCTAACTAAGTGCATATTACATGTTAATAATGGATTGTGACAAAAATAACTATAAAATTTTAGTATAAATTATTTATTTTCACTTACCCACATCCTATATTTAATTGGAACGGCCTTGCATGTTCTCCCGAATCAGTGCGTGATGCAGTTGTCGTGAAACCGATGCGTACAAACGAGCGAGCGGACCACATAACTAACGATGAAGTGACCAAGGTATATGGCGCTCCATGGACTCCACCAACTCCATGAGAGACCAAGAAACTCATACAAAAAAGAGAGAGGCCATACGAGACGAGCAGGTCGGAGGAAGTCCGGGGATGCGGTGGAGTCTGTAGCCGTTGTGGTCGAGCGTGAGTGATGGTATGAGTACGCGTGATTTCGAGCTTGCACTGATCGAACAATGGCGCGTTCATGGGTGAATTCAGATTGGAGTGTTTGTGGAATCATATATGGTTGCCTGACGTCAAAAGAGAAGAAGCTTGAAGAGTTAGTTAGAGATTGTGTAAATTAAATAGGCCATCTCTTATTTCACACAAAAGGGGGCATCTCGTACTTGCATTAACATGTGCACTTCAGTTTCTTAGCATCTTCTCTGGAGTTCCAGGAAATAGGTGTTTGTTAGTAGTATTTTACTTTCTTGGAATTTGATGAAATAGGTTGCTGCGGGGACTCGCCAAAAACAGAGTATAAAATAAGGATAGCAACATGACCAAGTTTTTAATCATGAAAATACGATGTTTTCTCAAATACAAGAAATTATGTTACAACCGGAAATCTCAGTTACAACCCACTTGTAACTGAAAAAAAACTCAGTTGCGAGCCACTTGTAAGTTGTAACCGAAAAAATTCAGTTGCAACCCGCCTGTAACTGGGAAAAAACTCAGTGGCGAGGCACTTGCGAACGGAAAAAATTCAATTGCAACCCACTTGCAAGCGAAAAAAATTCAATTGCAGCCCACTTGCAACCGGGAATCTCAGTTACAACTAACTGAAAAAAAAACTCAGTTGCGAGCCACTTGCAACCGTAAAAATTCAGTTGCGTAGCACCGACGACCGGCGTCCGTAGCAACAGCGACCTGCGTCGGTAGCAGTGGTGGCCGTGAGCTCTCTCTCTCTCTCTCTCACTGTTACGACGCGTCTCAGATGCGAAATGAGGCTTTGCGTGCTCAGCTGGTCCACCCGATTCACACATGGTGACGTCATAGTGCGAATGCCACACCTGTAAAAAGCCATCCGACGGGGCCGACTGAGCCTCCTGTCAATGAAAAGCCACACCTGTAACAACCACACAAGTGTGCAGATGCATCGTACAAACTCCTAGCGAGAAGACTTCAGAAGTGCAGATGCATCATACAAAAGGAGAGATAAAATAGCCAACGCGTTGTGAAGAACTGACTTGAAAGAGGAAGGGTGGGCTTTCATCTACAAAAGAGGGGACTGAAAATACCTGCTGCTGTATAGGAAGAAGAGCTCGCCGCAGTCGTCGGTCGACCAACTCGACGACGACGAAACGCGGCAACGCCAACCGGCAAGAGCTCCGCCTGGTCTAGCCCCTTGCCTCGTCCTCGCCCTCGCCCAAGATCCAAGTCACAAGTCACGCGACCGCACGCGGCTACCATGACAATGGGCTTCTACTTATAGAGCCATCCATGTTGGGTGCAAGAGAAGAGGTGGCATGGAAGATAATTCCCAGCTGTTCTCCCTTCCATTAGGAGCAAATGGATGGACGTTCAGGATTCTTTTGTAGTGCTGGATCGATGAGGACCAGATGGATGGACGGTTAGGATTCTTTTGTAGTGTCGGATCGATGACTTGGCACTGGCCCTATCCTAGCGAGGCATGCTATTAAATCACTGACTGTGCGGCTCCTTTTTCCGAGTGGTGGGTAGGCCTAGGTATAGATAGCATAGCCTTTACTGTCCGGTGGCCATATTTTCAGGATCTGGAGAGGATGCCTGACGACGGTTTTGTAAGATATAATATGTTGCTTGTCTTTCTTTTTTTTAGACCACCTTGATGCTTGTTTTCTCATCTACAAAAAATACCACTATTTTTTACGCTTGCCGTGACACAACATAACTCCTCCAACCGATGACAGCATTTGCTAGAAATTTCGGCATCAGCTTTTCCTACTTCTGCGGGATTTGGATCGCACGACAAACAATCATACTCCCTCCGTTGTTCTTAAATACAAAATGTCTCAAATAGGACATCTTATATTTATGGACATAGGTGGTATACCATTCAGCTCACAAGTTTAACCAGAATGTTGTGCAAACGAAACAACTATTACAGATTGTCTCAAATTGCAAACAAAAGCCCCATGAGAGATGGATTTCCAACTCCAGCTCTCACAAAAAAGAACATTACAAACTACGTACTGATTTACAGCCACCTCACAAGCACATAGCCTGCCTGACCTAGTCGTCCACGGCTCAAGTATACAAATCACCTTCACAAATAGCATAATCTGCTCAGATCCAGGACGACACATGTAGGATTCCTTCAAAGAACAGGATGCGCAAGCGGAAAAAATGGTCATGATCCAACAAACTACAAGCGGTTCGAGTGGAAAACCGCACATCTTGAAGAGCCACCATGAACAGTAGCACCACCGGAGCCCTAGCCAGCAGCAGCAGGTCACAGTGCAGGCCGGCAGCAGTTCCGGGACATGGCCAGCAGCAGGTCGGAGTTGTGGCCTGCAGCAGCTGCTCGGGGAAGATGCCAGCAACAACTCCAGTTTGCGAGGAAAGGCACCGTCCGAGACAATTGGCAGTCTATGACCATGCCGTCGGTGCGGGAGACCAGTGGTGGGCACCAAAGGGAATCATTGACCTGCAGAACACACACACAGGCAGATGATGTTCAGATTTCTTAGTTTGTTAACAGCCAACATGATCATAGCTGAAGTTAAAGCCCACTGCACACACCCGTGTACGCTGCTCTACAGAAAACCAGGTTCACAACTTCATATGTATATGAATAGTATAAGCTGAATAACATGCATATGTATAGTTAACTAGATCAATGTATATAATCGATCCTCTAATAGCTTCCCAGGAAAGGGAAAATCACATAAAAATATGAATACTACACAGGGCATGCTGAAAGAAGCAAAAGCTTCGGCCAAATTATGCCAGTCTAATACTCTGCACTAAACATTTCAAATGTGTGGTCAGATCAACCTTTTCCGCGTACATGTGTAACACGAAATGGTATCCATCCCTCAGATACAACGATTCAACGACAGCCTAACCTGATGCATGACATGCAACTAAACAGTACAGTCCAATCAAACTACGTCAAATCGCAGTCTAGAACTCGAAACCGAATCTCAGATTATGTAATTTAGCCAAACGGCTGCAGGTAAACAGCCCAGACTTCCGATTCGGGCAAATACCTACCTTCCCCCAGAGCTTGCGTCGTCATGCCCTTTGCTTCATGTATGGCGTCGCAGCTCTCCTTGGTCACCTCCACCAAAGGATCTCCCATCTGGCAAGGTAAAGTCGCCACATTTCAGTCCACTCTGGTCCAGCAATGCGCACGTAAAATGAAGTAAACTGATGTTGTACAGCTACCAAATGATGTGAAGCTCAAACAGATCGAGCATTAGCAAACCAGAAATCCCCTAAATATATCATTTTACTAGCACGAAACCAAGTAAGGATATCTCAGCAACCACTGCATAACAATGTCCTAATCAAACCATCATGACTAACTAATAAAAGCTACTCAGTGATGCTAGTTCCCCAGGAACCAATTGCACAATCCATCCAATGGAAATGTAAACTAAACCCGCACGAAGGCGGAACACAAATATCATTTCACAAATTCCAGCTCTACTAAAGTTATTCAGGTAGGCATCGACACCGTCAGACACATCCAACTGGAGAAGAAAAGATTGAGTGGGAGGGCTTACATTAGCTGTAGCTCGTTGAAAGGTGGTGTAATGCGTGTGTACAGTCCAGATGGGACTCTTCTTGGGCATACACCAAGCAGCAGAGGCTGCCACCAGCTCCGAGACCAGCCCATACTGCATCAGCACCATCGCGGCAAAGAAGTACACCATGTGCTCTAGCTGCATTCACCATTCACAAGCACCAGAGGAAATGTCTCAGCACGAGGCAAACTTCATCTTGTATGCATCAAAACAGAGAGGTAGGGATTGATCAGATCAGTTCTAAATTATTTACCTTCTTTCACGGCATTAATCGAGTTCAGGATGCTCTTCTCCATGATGAGAGTCTGCTGCTAAGAGTCAGAGTTGTCTGCATTGTGAATGAAATCATTGACCTGTGTAAACATCACAGAAGATGGCAGATTCAGTACTTGACAGTGGCATGATCAAATCCTAGTCATACCACAACCACCACTAAAATCGTCAATCGCTAAAAGCAGCTCATGCCCTAAAACCACGGCATGACAACAACATTTTTCAGAACAATTTGAACAGATGAACAACTATATCCTCATGTGTCAGAGGGGCATGAATGGCTAGCACAAAGACAGCACACAAGTACAAAAAACGGCCATGGCACGAAGGCAACATGGAGAAGGGTAGGAGCACGTACAGTCGGTTTGTAGCCGAAGCAGGACACCGCTGCCGCCACCATGGTTGCGATGCGGTGAGCACACCACCACAAGTCCACAACAGAGGCCTACCACTTGGGGTTGCGGTAGCGCCGACGCCGTCGTCCACGCCACTGCATAACTCATGGTTGCCGAGCTGGGATCCAACAAGATGCCTTTGTGGGAGGCATCCATGGCAGCGGCACTCCTTGGTCTCCTGGATAGTATCCCATCTGCCAATGCACATATTGAGTATTCAGTTCACTGTGATCCAGCAAGGATAGAAGTACTATTGGGTCGAAATAAAAATAAAGCTAAATCTGCAGCAGGCTAAATCGTATGAAAATAGGCTAGGCTAGAGAATGGCAGCAGGATTAATCGTATGAAACTAGGCTACACGATGTCTGACAATCGGCAGTCTGCAACCAAGCCGTCACCGCGAGAGACGAGAAGAGTACCTGCCCCTTAGGGCTTGCGTCACCGTGCGCTTTGCGTCGTGTGAGGCGTCGCGGCTCTCCTTGATCACCTGCACTGAAGGATCTCCATCTAGCAAGAGGTAAAGTCGCTACATTTCAGTCCCGGTGATGTGCACAGAAAATGAAGTAAATTAATGTTGCACAGCTAACAAATGATGTTGAAACAGATATCATAAGTTGAGCTGTGAAGCTCATAAAGATCAAGCATTAGGAAACCAGAAGTTGCCTACAGATATCATTTTACTCATAGCACAAGAATAGCAACGACATGTTCTTATTCTTAAGCCTATACCAAGTTAAGAAATCTGAGCAACCACTCCATAACAATGTCCTAATCAGACCATCAGGAGTAACTTAAAACCCAAATTACAGCCAAATGGTGACCCACGTTCCCAAAGAAGTGCCAGTACATCCAATGGAGATCTAAATAAACATAACAAAACAGGGGGAAAAGGAGATAAAAAAAAGGACCTTTTTGGTGGTCGTCGTGGGCGAGCTCATCCTCCTCCTGGTCGAGCCACCATGTAGAGGTCGCCCACCTCCTCCCCTTGTACATCGTCGTCGGCCTCCAGGCGAGCACCAAGCAGAGGATGCCAGCCTGGATCTCCTCCTGCTTATCTGCACGGGCACGAGCAGGAGCAGGAGCATGAGCGGGATGGAATCGAGGATTGGAATGGAGGCGGAGGAGAGGAGATCGGCACCTTACAGTGGCCGGTGAGGGGACGCGAAAGCTCGGCCGTTGGTGCTGCTGCTTGGGCAAGGACTGCCACGGCTGGTGCAGCTGCAGCCGATCCGGATCTCGCTGCTCCGGACGGCGGCGTCAGCGAGGACCATACCGGCGGAGTTCCTCGACAGCCTCTACGGCTTGGAGGAGGCGCGGGAATCAGATGGGGGGACGGGGAGGCGGCGGCGGAAGATCTGGTGTGGCCCGGGAGGCGGCGGACGGAGGAGAAGGAGAAGGAGTGAGGAGAAAGGGGATGGGGAGACGCGACTCGCTAGGGTAGGCAAGGTTTCGTTTGGTCCAAAAATCCAAATGCTCCCGCTCGCCCAACTCAAAAATAATTCGGCAAATTTTCGCGGGCTGTCCCGAATTTTTCGTTAGCCGCGCACAAGCGAGGCGGGCCCTCGCGCTGTCGCGCATATGATGTGTACTCTCCCTCGCGCCCTCGCTGTACCACGAAAGTTTGGCTATATTTTGGAGCACTCTGTTCCTCGAACCCGTATGCATGACATATATTGGCTATATTTGGAGCCAACAACAAATCCCTTTTTGTGAGTGTCCTCGCACCGGACTAAGCATCTTTTATGCTCTGTTAGACAGCATGTTGATCCACTCGTCACAAATTGTCTCCCAGAAACTAGCCATCTCGCGTGGGATCATTGGCGCCGGTATGGCGACGACCTCAACGTCATGGTAGGCTCCGGTGCCTATCTTTATGATGGACGGTTGGTTAGGGGCTCATTACTTGTGCCGTGTATCGTGGTCTTTGAATAGTTTTGTTGGTGTGGAGTAGTAATTTTTGCCAAATTCCACAAATATTTTGGGTACAAGTGTCCTGTTATAGTACTAGAAAGCTTGCAACCTTATACTGGTAAAACTAGTCTGACACTTGCCAATCCTCAAGACGATATTTGTTATCAAAAATTGCTAGGGAGATCTACCAAGAAGTTAGTGCCACATGACGGATACACAACCGAACGCGTCGTCCCCCGCGGGTAACTGGGGACCTAGCTCCTCTTCGTCCCTAGTCTGCGCTTCTCCCTACCCTCCTGTCGTCGTCAGCGTGAACCGGCGGGCGAAGCCCGCGTGGTGCCGCCGGCGGCAACCCTCTTCTACCCGTGCGCGCGGGGCAGCGGCGGCCTGCGGCATTGTTCACGGGAGGATCAAGATCTCCAGACGGCGGCGGCGGTTCGACACGGCAGTGGCCATCCGACGACGGGTTCAAAGCTACGAGCGGCCAGTTGCAGCGGCAGGCGACAGTGTGGTGGCTAGCACGCGCGGGCCAGGGAGGGGCTAATCTGAGCCAGGAGGGCCCCGATCAGGGCCTGGTGGGCTGCGGCCACCTCCTCCTTGGCCGTTGTCGGGAAGAAAGGCACGCTCCTGTCTCCTGGCTGTTGCGGTGGTGACACCATGTGCCGAGCTCCGGGCGAGCTCAGCCTAGATTAAGCGGCGGTTTTTCGACGAGGATGATGGCGGCGAACATGACTATATTTATAAAGCGAGGCGAAATTCTGATTCGGCAGAGTCAGTGCCACATATGTGCAAAGCAATCAGCATTTTACGTGGCATTTGCATGGACTACATAGCAAAGCGTCGATGGGATCGAGTAGCTAGTTTGCTACAAGTGGTGTCAAGATATTACTTCGGTTTTCAATTCTATTAATATTACGGAGCCAACAAAATCAGGAAATAAAGGTGGAACAGTAGTTGTTCCTGACCAACATCACATATTGCATGACCGGGTCGCCGTTTGAGAGAAATGACTTTGTAGCTTAATTGACCGGCAGAAAATTAAGAGAGCTAGCTAGCTGCTTTCATAGAGAATATCAATTTGTATGTACATACATGTCGTTGATTTCGCTCTCATACGTGTCAATTAATCATGTATATATGGGCTTTCTATTGGAGTCATGGAGAAGCTAACCACGTCGCACATGTCAATTAATCTTGTTGCTAGCCATTTGAACTAGATCGCTACTGCCCTTTCAGCTGCTGATGTAATCAAGCCAGTAGCCACGCATTTGCTCCCGCACGAAAAAATCACTTACTTGAACTTGCTAGCTAGCATGCGCGTGATTGAGGAGTAGCTAGCTAGGTTAATTAGCCAGCGTAATTTTCTCCCCCGTATCGATTTGTGTCCTATGCCACGCCGACTTCTTAGACCCCGTAAATGTAAGTGCAAGTGTAAAATCTTACTACATGATAGTCATGTAAGTGAAGATCTAATAAGTGAAGGAAGTGTTGCCCAAACAACGCTGACCAGTCACAACACCCTTGTATACCCGTACTAGGACCCAATGTAATAAACCGAGAAATGTTTCATGTCCTTGCCGACGCGGATTTCGGGTGAAGGTTTTTATGTGGCCCCGCGTCATCTAACCCCTATCAACCCTTCGAAAGTGGATATTGCATGTGTCTTTTCTTTTTGTTTGGGCTTATATAGGTCATAAAAACATGAAAATCCCAATAGGAGGCCAAGATATTACAAGGATTGTGACGATGACGTCGAAGTGAGAGTTTAGCCCTACAAGTGCAAATCGAATCCTCTCGTGAGATAGTGTTGTTTTTTAAAGGAAGTGTCGCCCCGGAGTTTTGAACCACATATTAACCAAGCACAACACCGTTATATACCCATGCATATTAGGGCCCATGAAAGTCGGGGAGGGTTTGCAGCCCTTCCTCGCTCGGATTTAGACAAAATCCAGTTTAGTGGGCCCTATGTAGTCTATCACCTAGCAATCCTTCGAAAGTTGTTATCGTGTGCTCCTTATCTTTTTGTTTGGGTAAAATAGGTTATAGGAACATGAATGTGCCAGAATGAGGCCAAGTTGTTACAAAAGTTGTGTCGAGGGCATCGAAATGGAATTCAAGACTTACAAGTGCATATCTTTCTCCATGATAAGCTAGCTTGCTTGTGAAATATGTGCCACTAGGGTTAGGTACCGGATCTTGGCCAAGCACAAGACCCTTATATACCTATATTAGGTCCCGATCCAAGTCGAGACGGTTTCCGGCCCTTCCCAACGAGTTCCGGGCTAACCCTCGTTTCGTGGGGCCCTAGTCGTCTAATTCCTAGCAATCTTTTGAAACAGGTAATCGTTGGTGCCTTTTCTATTTGTTGTGTTAGGATAGGTCAAATAAATTTAAAACCCTAAGTGGAGGGCCAAGCTCTTAAAATAATTTTGTTGATGGTGTCGAAGTGGGTGTTCAACCTACAAGTGTATAATTTTCCTACCGGATAGTCCTGTTTGTGAAGTAAGTTCAACCCCAAAGTTGTGTATTGTCTCTTGACCAAGGAAAAAACACAATATCCCACATTATGGCCCCATGCAAGTTAGGAAGGTTTTGGGCCCTTCTCGTCGCGATCAGGCGAAACCTCGTTCCATGGGCCCCTAATAATCTTTCAAAAGTGGTTATCACATGTGCCTTTTATCTTTCGTTCTGTTAGAATATATAGGTCATATGAACATGAAAACCCCAGAAGGATGTCCGCCTGAGGTGTAGGGAAGTTCGGACGACGGAGAGAGGTGTATGTAGTTCAAATGAGTAGGGACGGTCAAACGACCTAGAGATGTGTATACGACAGCGGACGTCCGACCCGGGGCTGTGGATGCTTTTCTTCCCTATTTTCTTGTTATTGGGCTTGTTTCCTCACAACATATTCTTTTCAGTTATTTGCTTCTTAAAATGAAAGGAAGGTCCCAATGTATAGTGGACCTTGACGATCACGATGGTGTAGAATAATTTTGTGCTTTCATTTTAGTTATTACCTCTTGTTTCATGTGTCATTGCATCCCACATGCTATTAGGGTCCTTATTTTATGAAAGGACACAACCACTACTATGATTTCGTGTGTTGTTTTGTTGCCTCACTTTATTATTTTATGCTATAAGACGGTTATTTTTTATATTTTCATGTCTCACTTTGTAGTCACGCGTTATTACTTTACGATAGCAGACGGCTATTCCCTAGTGTTTGATGTGTCTTGTTACTGGATGGTTCAAATCAGTGTTTTATAGGATAATTGTTGTACCAATAACTAGTAACATTGTTTTCTTTGTAGACATATGTACTATTGTGTATTTCCTTCTATGTTTTGATATTTCATGATGTCACGAGAACAATGCCGAACCGTATACAGTGAGAAAATATAGCTTTAAATCTAGTGGCATCCGTGATATCAAGGATCGGACCACCGCCGATGGTGGTGCATGGACACCTAAACCATGTGTAAAAAAATTGCCTTATAACTTTCAAGATATGACACATACATGCAAGAAATTAAGAAAGATCCTACCATGATTGTCGCATCCGTAGTTACCCTATATTTTTGCCCGACTTTATAGGTTCTGATATCGAGAAAATATATCACATCCACTACTTCATATTCAATCGTTTAAAACATAAGGAAGAGCCTGGGGAGGCACAGAATTGAACCAGCTACCAACACAACCTTCTACCCTAGCCAAATTAGCTAACTCATGGGCCACAGTATTACAATTCCTTTTAACAAGAGATAACGAGAACGGCACGAACCGCTTCCTTAACCGATCGATTTCTCTGTAGGTGTAGCAGCAGCTTGACAGGTCCTTCCGATCCGCTGACAGAGCAGACCAGACAGCAGCACAGTCCGTCTCCACCATGTCTATCTGAATGTCATGGTCGACGCAGGAACCCAGGCATCTGAGCAAGGCACTCGCTTCGGCCTCTTCCTCCACGCCGTGCAGGACTCAGCATAAACTCCAAATCAATTAATCTACGTTCCAAATATTTACAAAGCAGCAGGACAAACCAACCTTGAAAGTTAATTTGTTGATCACACACTCAGTTAATCTACGGATAAATCTAGTCATCGATGGTTGACCCGCAAGCTTGAAGAGGGCTAGCTAGCGATGGATGGTGTGCTTGTTTTTCCTTTTTGCAGATATATAATAGTTATAAACCTGGGAAGAGAGAGAAAAGAAGCACGGTGCTTGCATTGGTAGCCCAAGCACTCATCATGCAACGCATGCAATGCATGCATTAAAAGAAACGACGTTGTTGTTGCAGATATAATGCGCGCAGCAGCAGAAGAAGAAGAGGTCCGGTCGTTTCATGTTACGCGCAGCTAGCTAGGAACGGATTAATTAGCAGCACGCGCGCGATACGAACGTACGTACGAACGAAATAAAATCCAAGGACGTACGTGTTGATTGATCTGCGTGCGCACACCGACGGCCGATCGAGACTGATCGATTCGAGACCTACAAACCGGCCGCGCGCGACTGTCGTTGCTTTTCTTCTCCGCGCCCGCAAAGCATACGTACGTATTTGGAAGGCAAAGGCCTAGTGATCGATCGATCTATGCACCCTCCGCCCGCAAAGCACACGTACGTGTGTGGAACGCGAGCGAGCGAGCGAACGCGACTCCATGTTTAGATCCGACCAGGGGGCGACGCAGTGCGGGTCATTGCGCGGAAAAGTGCCGACCCCCTGCATGCAGCCGAGAACCCCGTCAGCCATCTACCGGGACTTCAAGACCTCCAACATCTTGCTAGACTCGGTACGTACATGCGAGATCTCGTCACGTTAATTATATTCTACACCTACCTCTTCCAAACTTAGAACTTGGTGATTCATTCTTCAGAGTTTGATTATTATTCATATGAAGATGCATGCATGTCGTGTTGCTTATTCGCAGCTAGCGAGTAAACTGCTGAAATTGTCAGGTTGCCAAATGCCAACTACTGAACAACGAAAAATGTTGACTAGAACACTAGCTCACACCTCTGAACTAGATTGAGTAAGTCTTCGGTCTAACATTGCGACGCATCCGTACTGACATCTAGTGGTTACATGCATGAACTGATGTGATCGATCAGTTTTTTAATTGGCAGAGTTGCTGGATTTTAGTGCAAGTCTGAGTGCATCCGGTTTGGTTCAGTCTATCCCACTGACTCTTAGCACTGCTACATCTACTCTAATACTGTATTTGATTGGATTGGCTGAGTCTGATACTCCAATTCAGACATTTTCGTGTCAATATTCAGCTGCAGGAATATGTGCAAGTTGGGTTGCAATATTAACATCTTAAAATTTGAACTTTTATAGGATTACAAAGCCAAGCTATCGGATTTCGGGCTAGCCAAAGACGGGCCGGAAGAAGACGAGACGCACGTCTCGACCCGGGTCATGGGCACGCAAGGCTACGCTGCACCAGAGTACATCATGACAGGTGAACACACAAACACAGATGATCCACATACACATATTCACAGTCAACTCCAAAGTCAGTTAACACCCATCCACGCGTTTCGTCTCTTTCGTATCTCCTGCAGGCCATCTCACGGTGAAGAGCGACGTGTATGGTTTCGGCGTCGTCCTGCTGGAGCTGCTGACGGGGCGCAAGTCCGTGGACAAGAGCCGACCACCGCGGGAGCAGAACCTGGTGGACTGGGCGCGGCCGTACCTGAACGACTCCCGGCGGCTAGACCGCGTCATGGATCCCAACCTCGCCGGGCAGTACGCCGGCACGGCCGCGCAGAAGGCCGCGGCGCTGGCGTACCGGTGCGTGAGCCTCAGCCCCAAGTCCCGGCCACACATGTCTGCCGTCGTCGAAGCTCTGGAGCCACTCCTCGCCCTCGAAGAGGATGGCCTTGCCGGGCCGTTCGTCTACGTGGCGCCGCCTGACAATGGTGGCAACGACAAAAAAGAGAGAGGCCATACGAGACGAGCAGGTCGGAGGAAGTCCGGGGATGCGGTGGAGTCTGTAGCCGTTGTGGTCGAGCGTGAGTGATGGTATGAGTACGCGTGATTTCGAGCTTGCACTGATCGAACAATGGCGCGTTCATGGGTGAATTCAGATTGGAGTGTTTGTGGAATCATATATGGTTGCCTGACGTCAAAAGAGAAGAAGCTTGAAGAGTTAGTTAGAGATTGTGTAAATTAAATAGGCCATCTCTTATTCTATACCTAATAATAAAAGCAGTAAGGTTTCTTCCTCCCGAATTTTCGTCCGTTTTTTCGTCCGTCACTTTTCCTTTCGTACGTCGTCCCACTTCTCCCCGTTACCTATAATACGTTTGAGTTCATCGCGGAAAGGGTCCAGAGACCGCCCCTCGCCCGTGCGCGTGCCGTGAGCCGTGACCGTCCTCCAGTCCAATCTGCTCGCCTCTACAACACCCGCACAACCCGTCGATCTCTTTTCCACTCCTCGCTCTATCCCATACGCCGAAATTGCTCCTCCTCCCCGGCGTGAATCAGGGCGTTCGGGATGGCTAGCATGATTGTGATCAGCACGTACGTAACGGGAGTACTAGGCGGTGGAGAGGTTCAGCGCTGATGCGTTCGTGCTCGGCGCCGACGCTGCCGAGATGAAGGCCTCCGCGGGCACCATGCACGGCGTGCGCCACCACCTCCGTGCACCTGTAGCTCGCGATCATCAGGCACACCGCCACCGCCGTGGATCGTCTGGCCAACGGAGATGGCAGGGTACCACTTCCTCAGACACACCGAGGCTTTAACTCGCTAGCCTCAGCTGCATGCCCGAGAGATTGGGTCCGTCGTTTGGTCGTTGATCCGATCGTTAAAAGCGGCCCGTCAGGCCTGACTCTCCAGGTCCGCCTCGACTGTTCTGGAAGCCAGCCAGGAGTGCAACCGCTCATAGGAAACGAGGTCGAACCCAGCACGGACTACATCCTGTTCGCCACAATGTAGTCCGTCGTTGATTAATTTCGTATGTCGCCGCGATGAGTTGAGGTCGTCGTCCAGGACTCAACTCCCTTCTGCCTGAATCCTCGATTCGGTTAGCGGCGAAGTCGACGATTGACCAACGGCGGCGCCCGTGGCTGCGACCTAGGTGATACTCCCAGCGGTGCGATGCAGCGGCTCACGCTCCATCCTGAGGCGTTGATGGGGACCTACATGCCGCTGTGGCCCGTCCGGAGTACAGCGGCGCCCTCGGTGGCATGAATCGACGGTGCTGCGGCACAGCCGGTGCACTGCATTCCTCCTCTGGCACGACCCCAAAATCCTCTCTTGCGTTCCATGTCTCGCCGGCCTGACAAGGCGCGTGTCCACGGCAGAGTCAATGGCAACTGTGCCGGCCGTGAGTCGACTGGGGGGAGCCACAGCGCTTGGTCGTGGTGCTGCCGGCGTCCGCGGTCATCGCCAGGTTCGAGACCGTGCTTCGCCTTCGCGTTCTCTCGGTCATGGGCGGCGGGGATCAGTTCGGGGAGGCGGAGTTTCCCGAGAAACGGTTCAGGCTGTTGTGGAGTTTCAGCAGGTTTAAGCAATGAAACAATGATGAGGTTTGAGATATACTGTAAATCAGAGCAGGCGAGCAGATGACTTCAATTGCGATTCTAATACAATTTCTGTTGAGATATGAGCAAGACAGACTGATCTCGGTCCAGGATTGAATTTTTTTATTTTTGTCAGATTTAGAAAAAATCTTATTATTTAGTTCGTTCATTTTCTGAATTTCACTTAAATCAGTTTTTTTTTTGGAAAATGTGACTAGCTAACTAAATTAATGCTCTGAACCATAAATTATGAGTTCCTAATGAATGCATCATCAAACGAATGCTAAGCATTTTTGTTTCAGATTTAATGTTGACAACGTGAAAGTAAGTACTGTCCGTGTGGTGATCATGTAACTCGGTAAGTCCAGCTCCGGCCACGTATCCGATTTTTCTTGGTTGAAGAGCTGTACTTTTAGGTTTAAGCAATGTGAATAACTCTCAGGTTTGAGATATGTTAAGTAACTGGTGCAATTTCGGCAGTTCATTCAAAGGAAGAATCAACCCTATTAGGATTTTATCCTGAGTAAAACAATCTTATATTGTTAGAAGCTATGTCACTGACTAGGTGGTAACAATGTACAATATTTACCTGTTTCGACGGCGCCCCGAATCGACGGTGATGTGACACATTTACATGTCACTTATTGCTTTTTACATGTTTTTTAGGTCTTAGTAGATTCGTTGATTGCTTTGTGCATCTCCATGACGTAAAAAAATTCTCTTCCGTTGCAACGCACGGGCATTTTTGCTAGTTCACACAAAAAGGGGCATCTCGTACTTGCATTAACATGTGTACTTCAGTTTGCTAGCATCTTCTCTGGAGTTCCAGGAAATAGGTGTTTGTTAGTATTATTTTACTTTCTTGGAATTTGATGAAATAGGTTGCTGCGGGGACTCGCCAAAAACAGAGTATAAAATAAGGATAGCAACATGACCAAGTTTTTAATCATGAAAATACGATGTTTTCTCAAATACAAGAAATTATGTTGATCAGATGGAATTGGATGAATTATTAAGATTGGCATAAAGTCTCGGAAATCCATATTGGGTCATAGGTTTAGATGCACCCACTGCCCGAAAATCATTTTTCAAAATGTCAAAAAAAATCAAGTAAAAATTTCGGATATACATCCGAACATTTTATGTTAGCACAAAAAGTTTCGTGAAGAAAAGACATTTTTTGCGGGCTGTGCAAAAAAGACAAATCCGGGTGCAACAAAATGACTTTGTACGCGACATTTTTTTTTGTCTTTTTTGCACAAGTCACAAGATATGTCTTTTCTTTGCAAAATTTTTTGTGCTAACATAAAATATTCTGATGTATATCCAAAAAATTATTTGAATTTTTTTGACATTTTATGAAAAATTAAAAAATGTTTTACATAATGGCTGCATCTAGCCTATGACCCGAAACGCCGTGTCCGGAAAGTCTTTACTATAAAATGATAGTCGGTGATAGGGCGTAGCTCAACACTCAACGTTCATCATACGCGTTTAAACCATCCAATCATATCTTCATGTCTCCCCTCAACTTACGATTCACACATGTTGACGTAATTTTTTTTTTGTTCATAAGTATCTCCTCCCATTACTGCTATTTGTGGGATCAAATCAAATCCCCTATTTCCTATATGCCGAGTGTTGCACTCGTCCTCGCTCAGCCTTTTAGCCGAAGGATGAGATCTAGTTTGCCGAGTGTGCCGGGCACTCGGCAAACCTGTCAGAGCCTTCAAACATCCATTTTTGTTGCTTCTTTTTTGCTGAGTGCTTCGTTTTTTAAAGGCCGAGAAAAACACGTATAGTTGTTTATCGAGTCACACGTGTGACGGTGTGAGGCACTCGGCATGAACATGTTGTTAGTTTATTAATGACCCCACTATAACTTGTAACACACGTTTGACCTAATCATGCAACAAGAAGCAACTAAGATATTTTTTAGACTGTGTGCCTTGGAAAACTCTACCAAGATATTTAAGAACGATAAACCAAAGAAGAAGACACAAACTATAACTATGCACTATATAATTTATTCAGTTGTGAAATTTCAATTCAATTATGTGTGAGATGCCATCCCTTTTTGTGTTTTTACAACAAAGTTGGTTATGTTATTCATTTTCTTGTTAAGGGGAACTGTCTAGAAAAAAAATGGAACTTTTATTAAAAATCCATTTGAAATTTAGCACAACAGATCAAAAAATTCAATTATATACATCACAAATGTATAACCAAGACCATAATAATTAATTTTAGCAGCGTTGTCGTGTGGTTAACAAAGCTAACTAAGTGCATATTACATGTTAATAATGGATTGTGACAAAAATAACTATAAAATTTTAGTATAAATTATTTATTTTCACTTACCCACATCCTATATTTAATTGGAACGGCCTTGCATGTTCTCCCGAATCAGTGCGTGATGCAGTTGTCGTGAAACCGATGCGTACAAACGAGCGAGCGGACCACATAACTAACGATGAAGTGACCAAGGTATATGGCGCTCCATGGACTCCACCAACTCCATGAGAGACCAAGAAACTCATACAAAAAAGAGAGAGGCCATACGAGACGAGCAGGTCGGAGGAAGTCCGGGGATGCGGTGGAGTCTGTAGCCGTTGTGGTCGAGCGTGAGTGATGGTATGAGTACGCGTGATTTCGAGCTTGCACTGATCGAACAATGGCGCGTTCATGGGTGAATTCAGATTGGAGTGTTTGTGGAATCATATATGGTTGCCTGACGTCAAAAGAGAAGAAGCTTGAAGAGTTAGTTAGAGATTGTGTAAATTAAATAGGCCATCTCTTATTTCACACAAAAGGGGGCATCTCGTACTTGCATTAACATGTGCACTTCAGTTTCTTAGCATCTTCTCTGGAGTTCCAGGAAATAGGTGTTTGTTAGTAGTATTTTACTTTCTTGGAATTTGATGAAATAGGTTGCTGCGGGGACTCGCCAAAAACAGAGTATAAAATAAGGATAGCAACATGACCAAGTTTTTAATCATGAAAATACGATGTTTTCTCAAATACAAGAAATTATGTTACAACCGGAAATCTCAGTTACAACCCACTTGTAACTGAAAAAAAACTCAGTTGCGAGCCACTTGTAAGTTGTAACCGAAAAAATTCAGTTGCAACCCGCCTGTAACTGGGAAAAAACTCAGTGGCGAGGCACTTGCGAACGGAAAAAATTCAATTGCAACCCACTTGCAAGCGAAAAAAATTCAATTGCAGCCCACTTGCAACCGGGAATCTCAGTTACAACTAACTGAAAAAAAAACTCAGTTGCGAGCCACTTGCAACCGTAAAAATTCAGTTGCGTAGCACCGACGACCGGCGTCCGTAGCAACAGCGACCTGCGTCGGTAGCAGTGGTGGCCGTGAGCTCTCTCTCTCTCTCTCTCACTGTTACGACGCGTCTCAGATGCGAAATGAGGCTTTGCGTGCTCAGCTGGTCCACCCGATTCACACATGGTGACGTCATAGTGCGAATGCCACACCTGTAAAAAGCCATCCGACGGGGCCGACTGAGCCTCCTGTCAATGAAAAGCCACACCTGTAACAACCACACAAGTGTGCAGATGCATCGTACAAACTCCTAGCGAGAAGACTTCAGAAGTGCAGATGCATCATACAAAAGGAGAGATAAAATAGCCAACGCGTTGTGAAGAACTGACTTGAAAGAGGAAGGGTGGGCTTTCATCTACAAAAGAGGGGACTGAAAATACCTGCTGCTGTATAGGAAGAAGAGCTCGCCGCAGTCGTCGGTCGACCAACTCGACGACGACGAAACGCGGCAACGCCAACCGGCAAGAGCTCCGCCTGGTCTAGCCCCTTGCCTCGTCCTCGCCCTCGCCCAAGATCCAAGTCACAAGTCACGCGACCGCACGCGGCTACCATGACAATGGGCTTCTACTTATAGAGCCATCCATGTTGGGTGCAAGAGAAGAGGTGGCATGGAAGATAATTCCCAGCTGTTCTCCCTTCCATTAGGAGCAAATGGATGGACGTTCAGGATTCTTTTGTAGTGCTGGATCGATGAGGACCAGATGGATGGACGGTTAGGATTCTTTTGTAGTGTCGGATCGATGACTTGGCACTGGCCCTATCCTAGCGAGGCATGCTATTAAATCACTGACTGTGCGGCTCCTTTTTCCGAGTGGTGGGTAGGCCTAGGTATAGATAGCATAGCCTTTACTGTCCGGTGGCCATATTTTCAGGATCTGGAGAGGATGCCTGACGACGGTTTTGTAAGATATAATATGTTGCTTGTCTTTCTTTTTTTTAGACCACCTTGATGCTTGTTTTCTCATCTACAAAAAATACCACTATTTTTTATGCTTGCCGTGACACAGCATAACTCCTCCAACCGATGACAGCATTTGCTAGAAATTTCGGCATCAGCTTTTCCTACTTCTGCGGGATTTGGATCGCACGACAAACAATCATACTCCCTCCGTTGTTCTTAAATACAAAATGTCTCAAATAGGACATCTTATATTTATGGACATAGGTGGTATACCATTCAGCTCACAAGTTTAACCAGAATGTTGTGCAAACGAAACAACTATTACAGATTGTCTCAAATTGCAAACAAAAGCCCCATGAGAGATGGATTTCCAACTCCAGCTCTCACAAAAAAGAACATTACAAACTACGTACTGATTTACAGCCACCTCACAAGCACATAGCCTGCCTGACCTAGTCGTCCACGGCTCAAGTATACGCCGGTTTCTCTCCTTCCAGACGTTCCACATAACGTAGATGATTCTCCCACTTCTTTCCCGAGCCTGGACGGAGATGGTGCTCGAGGTGATCTTACTCCATGCCTTGTCGATGGAGTCGTGAGACCCGGAGAACGGGCCAAGCTTGTCCACGGACCAAGCATCAATGGTGTTCCACACCGCCACCGTGAAAGGGCACTCCATACAGAGATGGGAGGCCGTTTCGGGGTGAGAGAGACAAAGCTGACACATGGGGTCATGAGGCCAACCCTTGGTGGCAAGGAGATCGGCAGTGAGGATGCGATTGTATGTAGCCTAATATGCAACGTATTATTCAACAACAGTGTCCAAGGTTCGTATAAATCATGGGAATGGTTGCTATGGACTTAGGGATGGCAACGCAGGTAAAAATTCTATTAGGGTAAGGTCATGGCATAAAAATTACCCATGTGTACGTAAATGGAAGAATGGTGTACCCAACGGATAGAGCGGGTACGGGTATAGGATCTTACAGCATCTCCATCGGCACCCCCCGAAATTTTGTCCGGTACGCTCCAAATTGTGTCAGTTTTGGAGTGTGTCGGACACTTGTCAGGCAAAATCCGGAGAATTGCCCACAACGGCACCCTCCCAAACGGCCGGCCCTATCCATTTTGTGCCCACTTTTCTCAATATGATCATATTGTTAGAGAGATATTTGTATATCGTACTTTCCCTATTACATAGGGGGTTCCCTACATATTTGCATCCGTACATGTATTATATATTGTGGCCTTTGGCCTCGTGGAATACAAGTTGCTTATTCCTAACATGGTATCAGAGCTAGGTTAACCGCACGCCGCAACTCGTGCTTTTCCCAAGTTTCACGTACAGATCAATCGATCTTCGTCGACCCTGTTCCTGGCTGGCTGATTGCGTGGATCACACGTTCGTTGGGAGACCCCAAGAGGAAGGTATGAAGCAGTGTAGCAGCAGTTTCACTCAGTATTAAACCAAGGTTTAATCGAACCAGTAGGAGCAAGAAATCACTTCTGAAGGTTGTTGGTGGCGCCGTTTACGATCACCAAAGTGGAATCTACACACAACACAATCAAACTACTTTGCCCCAACGAAACAGTGAGGTTGTCAATCTCACCGGCTTGCTGAAAACAAAGGATTAAACGTATGGTGTGGAAAACAGTAGTAAATTGCAGAGAATGAAAAGGAACAGTGTTTGCAGTTAATTGTATTATCAGTGTAAAAGAATGGACCGGGGTCCACAGTTCACTAGTGGTGTCTCTCCATAAAAGATAACTAACATGCTGGATAAACAAATTACAGCTGGCCAATTGACAAAATATTGAGCGCATGACAATGCATATATATGACATGATGATTACTATGATATTCATGTGGGCATTACGACAAAATACATAGACCGTTATCCAACAGCGTCTATGACTACCGCCAGGTTGTCATCCGAGTTCCCCGTTGGTATTAAGTTGCAAGCAACGGATAATTGCATTAAGTAATGTGCGTAATGTAAACAAATGCATTAGACCTAACGACGCACCCTTAAGCTAAGCATCGGTTATTTTATCCCTAGTGGCAACAGCACATCCACAATCTTAGAAGTTATTGTCACTCTCCCAGATTACCGGAGGCATGAACCCACTATCTAGCATAAATACTCACTCTTGGAGTTACAAGCATCTACTTGGCCAAAGCATCTACTAGTAACGGAAAGCATGCAAGATCATAAATAACATATAAGATAGATTGACAATCAACTTGACATAGTATTTAATATTCATCGGATCCCAGCAAACACAACATGTAGCATTACAATAAGATGATCTTGATCATGATAGGCAGCTCACAAGATCTAAACATGATAGCATAAAGTGGAGAGACAACCATCTAGCTACTGCCATGGACCCGTAGTCCAAGGATGAACTACTCACGCATCACTCCGGAGGCAGGCATGGTGATGTAGAGCCCTCCGGTGATGATTCCCCTCTCCGACAGGGTGTCTGAAAATACCTGCTGTTGTATAGGAAGAAGAGCTCGCCGCAGTCGTCGGTCGACCAACTCCTAGCGAGAAGACTTCAGAAGTGCAGATGCATCATACAAAAGGAGAGATAAAATAGCCAACGCGTTGTGAAGAACTGACTTGAAAGAGGAAGGGTGGGCTTTCAGCTACAAAAGAGGGGACTGAAAATACCTGCTGATGTATAGGAAGAAGAGCTCGCCGCAGTCGTCGGTCGACCAACTCGACGACGACGAAACGCGGCAACGCCAGCCGGCAAGAGCTCCGCCTGGTCTAGCCCCTTGCCTCGTCCTCGCCCTCGCCCAAGATCCAAGTCACAAGTCACGCGACCGCACGCGGCTACCATGACAATGGGCTTCTACTTATAGAGCTATCCATGTTGGGTGCAAGAGAAGAGGTGGCATGGAAGATAATTCCCAGCTGTTCTCCCTTCCATTAGGAGCAAATGGATGGACGTTCAGGATTCTTTTGTAGTGCTGGATCGATGAGGACCAGATGGATGGACGGTTAGGATTCTTTTGTAGTGCCGGATGGATGACTTGGCACTGGCCCTATCCTAGCGAGGCATGCTATTAAATCACTGACTGTGCGGCTCCTTTTTCCGAGTGGTGGGTAGGCCTAGGACCTAGATAGCATAGCCTTTACTGTCCGGTGGCCATATTTTCAGGATCTGGAGAGGATGCCTGACGACGGTTTTGTAAGATATAATATGTTGCTTGTCTTTCTTTTTTTAGACCACCTTGATGCTTGTTTTCTCATCTACAAAAAATACCACTATTTTTTACGCTCGCCGTGACACAACATAACTCCTCCAACCGATGACAGCATTTGCTAGAAATTTCGGCACCAGCTTTTCCTACTTCTGCGGGATTTGGATCGCACGACAAACAATCATACTCCCTCCGTTGTTCTTAAATACAAAATGTCTCAAATAGGACATCTTATATTTATGGACATAGGTGGTATACCATTCAGCTCACAAGTTTAACCAGAATGTTGTGCAAACGAAACAACTATTACAGATTGTCTCAAATTGCAAACAAAAGCCCCATGAGAGATGGATTTCCAACTCCAGCTCTCACAAAAAAGAACATTACAAACTACGTACTGATTTACAGCCACCTCACAAGCACATAGCCTGCCTGACCTAGTCGTCCACGGCTCAAGTATACAAATCATCTTCACAAATAGCATAATCTGCTCAGATCCAGGACGGCACATGTAGGATTCCTTCAAAGAACAGGATGCGCAAGCGGAAAAAATGGTCATGATCCAACAAACTACAAGCGGTTCGAGTGGAAAACCGCACATCTTGAAGAGCCACCATGACCAAATGCTGCGACCATGTCAGGGTCAAACTACAACAAATATACAAAAAGTTAGTTGCATAAACAAGGTTTCTACACTATTAATAGTTGTAGGGATCATGGATATGTACAGTGCATGATTATGAGCAAGGAATCAAATAGGAATCAGTTCTTGTCAGATTTTAAATATAAGAAACAACTAGAACTAGTGAAACAAGTCAGTGGTATAATAACTACGGAGTAGAACTGACAAGCCAGCAAAAATAGGGGGTTTGTGGTTGTTGTAGGAAAAATAGGGGGTTTGTGGTTGTTGTAGTAATCTATTAGGTGATTTGCCAAAAACAACACTTGAAAGTTGGAACACATGAGAAACAAACACTCCAGAGCTGCGACAGAAACCACACCTTAACTGTAACAACAGCAGTATACTGGGAGGCATGGTCCTTTGCATGATCCAAATTACCTAGGAGATGAAGAATGGAAATAGAAATCATTAGTCACATAGTACACATGAACGACACTTGCTCAATCTACTCCAAATACAAGATGGTGAATCAACACAGGGACGCCGAGGCTGCATCTACTACTCCAAGCAAAACATGGTGAATCAAGCATGGGAATGTATATAAGAATTTATATCTCATACACATGCATAAAACCGCTAATTATGTTGCCTAACCAGAAGCACTAGCATAAAAATCTCTGAAAAAACAAGCCTACAAGTCAATGTGTCATAGCAACAGAACTAAGATAATCAACATCACCATAATTCAAAACATAGTTCATCGGCTCGGGCGTCCGGAACACAGCACGTCCACGGCTCAATGAAAATTGGTACCACAGAGAAAGGAGGGAACCTGAGGAGCTCACCGGAGGGTTGCGGCGCGGGAGCCAAGGAGATTGTCGCGGACTGGGGCCAGGAGCAGCAGCACCACCACCTGAGCCCTCGCTGGCAGCAGCAGGTCAGAGTGGTGGCCAGTAGCAGCAGTAGCACCACCGGAGCCCTAGCCAGCAGCAGCAGGTCACAGTGCAGGCCGGCAGCAGTTCCGGGACATGGCCAGCAGCAGGTCGGAGTTGTGGCCAGCAGCAGCTGCTCGGGGAAGATGCCAGCAACAGCTCCAGTTTGCGAGGAAAGGCACCGTCCGAGACAATTGGCAGTCTATGACCATGCCGTCGGTGCGGGAGACCAGTGGTGGGCACCAAAGGGAATCATTGACCTGCAGAACACACACACAGGCAGATGATGTTCAGATTTCTTAGTTTGTTAACAGCCAACATGATCATAGCTGAAGTTAAAGCCCACTGCACACACCCGTGTACGCTGCTCTACAGAAAACCAGGTTCACAACTTCATATGTATATGAATAGTATAAGCTGAATAACATGCATATGTATAGTTAACTAGATCAATGTATATAATCGATCCCTAATAGCTTCCCAGGAAAGGGAAAATCACATAAAAATATGAATACTACACAGGGCATGCTGAAAGAAGCAAAAGCTTCGGCCAAATTATGCCAGTCTAATACTCTGCACTAAACATTTCAAATGTGTGGTCAGATCAACCTTTTCCGTACATGTGTAACACGAAATGGTATCCATCCCTCAGATACAACGATTCAACGACAGCCTAACCTGATGCATGACATGCAACTAAACAGTACAGTCCAATCAAACTACGTCAAATCGCAGTCTAGAACTCGAAACCGAATCTCAGATTATGTAATTTAGCCAAACGCCTGCAGGTAAACAGCCCAGACTTCCGATTCGGGCAAATACCTACCTTCCCCAGAGCTTGCGTCGTCATGCCCTTTGCTTCATGTATGGCGTCGCAGCTCTCCTTGGTCACCTCCACCAAAGGATCTCCCATCTGGCAAGGTAAAGTCGCCACATTTCAGTCCACTCTGGTCCAGCAATGCGCAGGTAAAATGAAGTAAACTGATGTTGTACAGCTACCAAATGATGTGAAGCTCAAATAGATCGAGCATTAGCAAACCAGAAATCCCCTAAATATATCATTTTACTAGCACGAAACCAAGTAAGGATATCTCAGCAACCACTCCATAACAATGTCCTAATCAAACCATCATGACTAACTAATAAAAGCTACTCAGTGATGCTAGTTCCCTAGGAACCAATTGCACAATCCATCCAATGGAAATGTAAACTAAACCCGCACGAAGGCGGAACACAAATATCATTTCACAAATTCCAGCTCTACTAAAGTTATTCAGGTAGGCATCGACACCGTCAGACACATCCAACTGGAGAAGAAAAGATTGAGTGGGAGGGCTTACATTAGCTGTAGCTCGTTGAAAGGTGGTGTAATGCGTGTGTACAGTCCAGATGGGACTCTTCTTGGGCATACACCAAGCAGCAGAGGCTGCCACCAGCTCCGAGACCAGCCCATACTGCATCAGCGCCATCGCGGCAAAGAAGTACACCATGTGCTCTAGCTGCATTCACCATTCACAAGCACCAGAGGAAATGTCTCAGCACGAGGCAAACTTCATCTTGTATGCATCAAAACAGAGAGGTAGGGATCGATCAGATCAGTTCTAAATTATTTACCTTCTTTCACGGCATTAATCGAGTTCAGGATGCTCTTCTCCATGATGAGAGTCTGCTGCTAAGAGTCAGAGTTGTCTGCATTGTGAATGAAATCATTGACCTGTGTAAACATCACAGAAGATGGCAGATTCAGTACTTGACAGTGGCATGATCAAATCCTAGTCATACCACAACCACCACTAAAATCGTCAATCGCTAAAAGCAGCTCATGCCCTAAAACCACGGCATGACAACAACATTTTTCAGAACAATTTGAACAGATGAACAACTATATCCTCATGTGTCAGAGGGGCATGAATGGCTAGCACAAAGACAGCACACAAGTACAAAAAACGGCCATGGCACGAAGGCAACATGGAGAAGGGTAGGAGCACGTACAGTCGGTTTGTAGCCGAAGCAGGACACCGCTGCCGCCACCGTGGTTGCGATGCGGTGAGCACACCACCACAAGTCCACAACAGAGGCCTACCACTTGGGGTTGCGGTAGCGCCGACGCCGTCGTCCACGCCACTGCATAACTCATGGTTGCCGAGCTGGGATCCAGCAAGATGCCTTTGTGGGAGGCATCCATGGCAGCGGCACTCCTCGGTCTCCTGGATAGTATCCCATCTGCCAATGCACATATTGAGTATTCAGTTCACTGTGATCCAGCAAGGATAGAAGTACTATTGGGTCGAAATAAAAATAAAGCTAAATCTGCAGCAGGCTAAATCGTATGAAAATAGGCTAGGCTAGAGAACGGCAGCAGGATTAATCGTATGAAACTAGGCTACACGATGTCTGACAATCGGAAGTCTGCAACCAAGCCGTCACCGCGAGAGACGAGAAGAGTACCTGCCCCTTAGGGCTTGCGTCACCGTGCGCTTTGCGTCGTGTGAGGCGTCGCGGCTCTCCTTGATCACCTCCACTGAAGGATCTCCATCTAGCAAGAGGTAAAGTCGCTACATTTCAGTCCCGGTGATGTGCACAGAAAATGAAGTAAATTAATGTTGCACAGCTAGCAAATGATGTTGAAACAGATATCATAAGTTGAGCTGTGAAGCTCATAAAGATCAAGCATTAGGAAACCAGAAGTTGCCTACAGATATCATTTTACTCATAGCACAAGAATAGCAACGACATGTTCTTATTCTTAAGCCTATACCAAGTTAAGAAATCTGAGCAACCACTCCATAACAATGTCCTAATCAGACCATCAGGAGTAACTTAAAACCCAAATTACAGCCAAATGGTGACCCACGTTCCCAAAGAAGTGCCAGTACATCCAATGGAGATCTAAATAAACATAACAAAACAGGGGGAAAAGGAGATAAAAAAAGGACCTTTTTGGTGGTCGTCGTGGGCGAGCTCATCCTCCTCCTGGTCGAGCCACCATGTACAGGTCGCCCACCTCCTCCCCTTGTACATCGTCGTCGGCCTCCAGGCGAGCACCAAGCAGAGGATGCCAGCCTGGATCTCCTCCTGCTTATCTGCACGGGCACGAGCAGGAGCAGGAGCATGAGCGGGATGGAATCGAGGATTGGAATGGAGGCGGAGGAGAGGAGATCGGCACCTTACAGTGGCCGGTGAGGGGACGCGAAAGCTCGGCTTTTGGTGCTGCTGCTTGGGCAAGGACTGCCACGGCTGGTGCAGCTGCAGCCGATCCGGATCTCGTTGCTCCGGACGGCGGCGTCAGCGAGGACCATACCGGCGGAGTTCCTCGACAGCCTCTACGGCTTGGAGGAGGCGCGGGAATCAGATGGGGGACGGGGAGGCGGCGGCGGAAGATCTGGTGTGGCCCGGGAGGCGGCGGACGGAGGAGGAGTGAGGAGAAAGGGGATGGGGAGACGCGACTCGCGAGGGTAGGCAGGGTTTCGTTTGGTCCAAAATCCAAATGCTCCCGCTCGCCCAACTCAAAAATAATTCGGCAAATTTTCGCGGGCTGTCCCGAATTTTTCGTTAGCCGCGCACAAGATGTACTCTCCCCGAAATTTTGGCGAGGCGCGCCATCGCGCATATGATGTACTCTCCCTCGCGCCCTCGCTGTCCCACGAAAGTTTGGCTATATTTGGAGCACTCTGTTCCTCGAACCCGTATGCATGACATATATTGGCTATATTTGGAGCCAACAACAAATCCCTTTTTGTGAGTGTCCTCGCACCGGACTAAGCATCTTTTATGCTCTGTTAGACAGCATGTTGATCCACTCGTCACGCGAGAAATTGTCTCCCAGAAACTAGCCATCTCGCGTGGGATCATTGGCGCCGGTATGGCGACGACCTCAACGTCGTGGTCGGCTCCGGTGCCTATCTTTATGATGGACGGTTGGTTAGGGGCTCATTACTTGTGCCGTGTATCGTGGTCTTTGAATAGTTTTGTTGGTGTGGAGTAGTAATTTTTGCCAAATTCCACAAATATTTTGGGTACAAGTGTCCTGTTATAGTACTGGAAAGCTTGCAACCTTATACTGGTAAAACTAGTCTGACACTTGCCGATCTTCAAGACGATATTTGTTATCAAAAATTGATAGGGAGATCTACCAAGAAGTTAGTGCCACATGACGGATACACAACCGAACGCGTCGTCCCCCGCGGGTAACTGGGGACCTAGCTCCTCTTCGTCCCTAGCCTGCGCTTCTCCCTACCCCCTGTCATCGTCAGCGTGAACCGTCGGGCGAAGCCCGCGTGGTGCCGCCGGCGGCAACCCTCTTCTACCCGTGCGCGTGGGGCAGCGGCGGCCTGCGGCATTGTTCACGGGAGGATCAAGATCTCCAGATGGCGGCGGCGGTTCGACACGGCAGTGGCCGTCCGACGACGAGTTCAAAGCTACGAGCGGCAGTTGCAGCGGCAGGCGACAGTGTGGTGGCTAACACGCGCGGGCCAGGGAGGGGCTAATCTGAGCCAGGAGGGCCCCGATCAGGGCCTGGTGGGCTGTGGCCACCTCCTCCTTGGCCGTTGTCGGGAAGAAAGGCACGCTCCTGTCTCCTGGCTGTTGCGGTGGTGACACCATGTGCCGAGCTCCGGGCGAGCTCAGCCTAGATTAAGCGGCGGTTTTTCGACGAGGATGATGGCGGCGAACATGACTATATTTATAAAGCGAGGCGAAATTCTGATTCGGCAGAGTCAGTGCCACATATGTGCAAAGCAATCAGCATTTTACGTGGCATTTGCATGGACTACATAGCAAAGCGTCGATGGGATCGAGTAGCTAGTTTGCTACAAGTGGTGTCAAGATATTACTTCGGTTTTCAATTCTATTAATATTACGGAGCCAACAAAATCAGGAAATAAAGGTGGAACAGTAGTTGTTCCTGACCAACATCACATATTGCATGACCGGGTCGCCGTTTGAGAGAAATGACTTTGTAGCTTAATTGACCGGCAGAAAATTAAGAGAGCTAGCTAGCTGCTTTCATAGAGAATATCAATTTGTATGTACATACATGTCGTTGATTTCGCTCTCATACGTGTCAATTAATCATGTATATATGGGCTTTCTATTGGAGTCATGGAGAAGCTAACCACGTCGCACATGTCAATTAATCTTGTTGCTAGCCATTTGAACTAGATCGCTACTGCCCTTTCAGCTGCTGATGTAATCAAGCCAGTAGCCACGCATTTGCTCCCGCACGAAAAAATCACTTACTTGAACTTGCTAGCTAGCATGCGCGTGATTGAGGAGTAGCTAGCTAGGTTAATTAGCCAGCGTAATTTTCTCCCCCGTATCGATTTGTGTCCTATGCCACGCCGACTTCTTAGACCCCGTAAATGTAAGTGCAAGTGTAAAATCTTACTACATGATAGTCATGTAAGTGAAGATCTAATAAGTGAAGGAAGTGCTGCCCATACTACGCTGACCAGTCACAACACCCTTGTATACCCGTACTAGGACCCAATGTAATAAACCGAGAAATGTTTCATGTCCTTGCCGACGCGGATTTCGGGTGAAGGTTTTTATGTGGCCCCGCGTCATCTAACCCCTATCAACCCTTCGAAAGTGGATATTGCATGTGTCTTTTCTTTTTGTTTGGGCTTATATAGGTCATAAAAACATGAAAATCCCAATAGGAGGCCAAGATATTACAAGGATTGTGACGATGACGTCGAAGTGAGAGTTTAGCCCTACAAGTGCAAATCGAATCCTCTCGTGAGATAGTGTTGTTTTTTAAAGGAAGTGTCACCCCGGAGTTTTGAACCACATATTAACCAAGCACAACACCGTTATATACCCATGCATATTAGGGCCCATGAAAGTCGGGGAGGGTTTGCAGCCCTTCCTCGCTCGGATTTAGACAAAATCCAGTTTAGTGGGCCCTATGTAGTCTATCACCTAGCAATCCTTCGAAAGTTGTTATCGTGTGCTCCTTATCTTTTTGTTTGGGTAAAATAGGTTATAGGAACATGAATGTGCCAGAATGAGGCCAAGTTGTTACAAAAGTTGTGTCGAGGGCGTCGAAATGGAATTCAAGACTTACAAGTGCATATCTTTCTCCATGATAAGCTAGCTTGCTTGTGAAATATGTGCCACTAGGGTTAGGTACCGGATCTTGGCCAAGCACAAGACCCTTATATACCTATATTAGGTCCCGATCCAAGTCGAGACGGTTTCCGGCCCTTCCCAACGCAGTTCCGGGCTAACCCTCGTTTCGTGGGGCCCTAGTCGTCTAATTCCTAGCAATCTTTTGAAACAGGTAATCGTTGGTGCCTTTTCTATTTGTTGTGTTAGGACAGGTCAAATAAACTTAAAACCCTAAGTGGAGGGCCAAGCTCTTAAAATAATTTTGTTGATGGTGTCGAAGTGGGTGTTCAACCTACAAGTGTATAATTTTCCTACCGGATAGTCCTGTTTGTGAAGTAAGTTCCACCCCAAAGTTGTGTATTGTCTCTTGACCAAGGAAAAAAACACAATATCCCACATTATGGCCCCATGCAAGTTAGGAAGGTTTTGGGCCCTTCTCGTCGCGATCAGGCGAAACCTCGTTCCATGGGCCCCTAATAATCTTTCAAAAGTGGTTATCACATGTGCCTTTTATCTTTCGTTCTGTTAGAATATATAGGTCATATGAACATGAAAACCCCAGAAGGATGTCCGCCTGAGGTGTAGGGAAGTTCGGACGACGGAGAGAGGTGTATGTAGTTCAAATGATCAGTAGGGACGGTCAAACGACCTAGAGATGTGTATACGAAAGCGGACATCCGACCCGGGGCTGTGGATGCTTTTCTTCCCTATTTTCTTGTTATTGGGCTTGTTTCCTCACAACATATTCTTTTCAGTTATTTGCTTCTTAAAATGAAAGGAAGGTCCCAATGTATAGTGGACCTTGACGATCACGATGGTGTAGAATAATTTTGTGCTTTCATTTTAGTTATTACCTCTTGTTTCATGTGTCATTGCATCCCACATGCTATTAGGGTCCTTATTTTATGAAAGGACACAACCACTACTATGATTTCGTGTGTTGTTTTGTTGCCTCACTTTATTATTTTATGCTATAAGACGGTTATTTTTTATATTTTCATGTCTCACTTTGTAGTCACGCGTTATTACCTTACGATAGCAGACGGCTATTCCCTAGTGTTTGATGTGTCTTGTTACTGGATGGTTCAAATCAGTGTTTTATAGGATAATTGTTGTACCAATAACTAGTAACATTGTTTTCTTTGTAGACATATGTACTATTGTGTATTTCCTTCTATGTTTTGATATTTCATGATGTCACGAGAACAATGCCGAACCGTATACAGTGAGAAAATATAGCTTTAAATCTAGTGGCATCCGTGATATCAAGGATCGGACCACCGCCGATGGTGGTGCATGGACACCTAAACCATGTGTAAAAAAATTGCCTTGTAACTTTCAAGATATGACACATACATGCAAGAAATTAAGAAAGATCCTACCATGTTTGTCGCATCCGTAGTTACCCTATATTTTTGCCCGACTTTATAGGTTTTGATATCGAGAAAATATATCACATCCACTACTTCATATTCAATTCTCAAGTGACTATCATTTCATGTGCATTGTATTTATTTTTTTATAAATCATGCATGCTGTTTTTATTATAATTCTACGTTAAAATAGGTAATGTCCATTATTTTATGTCATATTCCTAAACCCATAGTTGTTGTTGTGTCTCCATGGCATTGCTGAGCTCCCACATCGACGTTGCTGCCCACCTGAAATCTAGGCGTAACGACCACAAATATGTGCCCTAGCGAGATTGAGCTACATATGCACGGTCATCTCCTACAACCAACGGTGTCACCCAACTCAATCATCCCACCCGAGGCAATGATTTAAAATCTCTTGTTTGACTTATTTCGAGCTCTTAAGATAAAAATACAAACAGATGTATTGAAACCACACAAACTTGTAAGTCAAGTGTGGCATGCCACCTAATCTCTTAGCTACTAGCTAGATATCTAACCACATCGCATATCTTTATCGTGTTTTCCAAACCCATGGCTACCGACTACTCATCCAATCGCTATTCCCACGAGCCGCCTAATTTGTCGCCTAGTGTATGTGATGCGATATGTAATCTGGAAAACAACCAGAGATTTAAATAGTTTAGGATCTAAATACTTGCATAGGTGATATGCCACGAGATTTTAAATAGTTTTGATTTGGTACTTACCGAGGTAAATAGTTTGAGAAGAATAAGTTTTCAGGTGCCGTTTCTAGCTAAGGTTTCACTGTTTTGCGGGGAATTATTGTTTTATGAGGTTTACTGGGCAGGCCAGAAGGAGACAGTTATTGGGTCGTAGCCCGCTCGGGCCTCACTATGCATCTCCCTCTCACTTGATTGCAGGAGAGGCGCCGTGACCTCTCTCAGTCTCTCACCTGACTCACCACCGAGCTCCCACCCACCCACTCAGACCCCGCCACCTCCTCCACGCCGTGCAGGAGGTCACACTCAGCATAAACTCCAAATTAATTAATCTACGTTCCAAATATTTACAAAGCAGCAGGACAAACCAACCTTGAAAGTTAATTTGTTGATCACAGTTTGAACGGATAAATTTAGCTAGTCATCGATGGTTGACCCGCAAGCTTGAAGAGGGCTAGCTAGCTAGCGATGGATGGTGTGCTTGTTTTTCCTTTTTGCAGATATAAACCTGGGGAAGAGAGAGAAAAGAAGCACGGTGCTTGCATTGGTAGCCCAAGCACTCATCATGCAACGCATGCATCAAAAGAAACGACGTTGTTGTTGCAGCAGCAGCAGAAGAAGAGGTCCGGTCGTTTCGTGTTACGCGCAGCTAGCTAGGATTAATTAGCAGCACGCGCGCGATATGTGTTGGTTTATTTCAACCAACCAACGAACGAAATAAAATCCAAGTACGTACGTAACGTACGTACGATCTGCGTGCGCACACCGACGGCCGATCGAGACTGATCGATTCGAGAACCTAGCTACAAACCGCGCGCGACTGATTGATCCATTACTTTGCAGGCAAAGACGTACGGTCGTTGCTTTTCTTCTCCGCGCCCGCAAAGCATACGTACGTATTTGGAAGGAAAAGGCCTAGTGATCGATCTATGCACCCTCCGCCCGCAAAGCACACGTACGTGTGTGGAACGCGACTCGATGTTTAGATCCGACCAGGGGGCGACGCACATGCAGGTGTGCGGGTCATTGCGCGGAAAAGTGCCGACCACCTGCATGCAGCCGAGAACCCCGTCATCCATCTACCGGGACTTCAAGACCTCCAACATCTTGCTAGACTCGGTACGTACATGCGAGATCTCATCACGTTAATTATATTCTACACCTACCTCTTCCAAACTTAGAACTTGGTGATTCATTCTTCAGAGTTTGATTATAATTATTCATATGAAGATGCATGCATGTCGTGTTGCTTATTCGCAGCTAGCGAGTAAACTGCTGAAATTGTCAGGTTGCCAAATGCCAACTACTGAACAACGAAAAATGTTGACTAGAACACTAGCTCACACCTCTGAACTAGATTGAGTAAGTCTTCGGTCTAACATTGCGACGCATCCGTACTGACATCTAGTGGTTACATGCATGAACTGATGTGATCGATCAGTTTTTTAATTGGCAGAGTTGCTGGATTTTAGTGCAAGTCTGAGTGCATCCGGTTTGGTTCAGTCTATCCCACTGACTCTTACACTGCTACATCTACTCTAATACTGCATTTGATTGGATTGGCTCAGTCTGATACTCCAATTCAGACATTTTCGTGTCAATATTCAGCTGCAGGAAAATGTGCAAGTTGGGTTGCAATATTAACATCTTAAAATTTGAACTTTTATAGGATTACAAAGCCAAGCTATCGGATTTCGGGCTAGCCAAAGACGGGCCGGAAGAAGACGAGACGCACGTCTCGACCCGGGTCATGGGCACGCAAGGCTACGCTGCACCGGAGTACATCATGACAGGTAAACACACAAACACAGATGGTCCACAAGCACACATTCAGTCTCTACTCCGGAGTTAGTTAACATCGATCCACGCGTTTCGTCTCTCCAGGCCATCTCACAGTGAAGAGCGACGTGTATGGTTTCGGCGTCGTCCTGCTGGAGCTGCTGACAGGGCGCAAGTCCGTGGACAAGAGCCGGCCACCGCGGGAGCAGAACCTGGTGGACTGGGCGCGGCCGTACCTGAACGACTCCCGGCGGCTAGACCGCGTCATGGATCCCAACCTCGCCGGGCAGTACGCCGGCACGGCCGCGCAGAAGGCCGCGGCGCTGGCGTACCGGTGCGTGAGCCTCAGCCCCAAGTCCCGGCCACACATGTCTGCCGTCGTCGAAGCTCTGGAGCCACTCCTCGCCCTCGAAGAGGATGGCCTTGCCGGGCCGTTCGTCTACGTGGCGCCGCCTGACAATGGTGGCAACGACAAAAAAGAGAGAGGCCATACGAGACGAGCAGGTCGGAGGAAGTCCGGGGATGCGGTGGAGTCTGTAGCCGTTGTGGTCGAGCGTGAGTGATGGTATGAGTACGCGTGATTTCGAGCATGCACTGATCGAACAATGGCGCGTTCATGGGTGAATTCAGATTGGAGTGTTTGTGGAATCATATATGGTTGCCTGACGTCAAAAGAGAAGAAGCTTGAAGAGTTAGTTAGAGATTGTGTAAATTAAATAGGCCATCTCTTATTTCACACAAAAAGGGGCATCTCGTACTTGCATTAACATGTGCACATCAGTTTGTTAGCATCTTCTCTGGAGTTCCAGGAAATAGGTGTTTGTTAGTAGTATTTTACTTTCTTGGAATTTGATGAAATAGGTTGCTGCGGGGACTCGCCAAAAACAGAGTATAAAATAAGGATAGCAACATGACCAAGTTTTTAATCATGAAAATACGATGTTTTCTCAAATACAAGAAATTATGTTGATCAGATGGAATTGGATGAATTATTAAGATTGGCATAAAGTCTCGGAAATCCATATTGGGTCATAGGTTTAGATGCACCCACTGCCCGAAAATCATTTTTCAAAATGTCAAAAAATTTCAAGTAAAAATTTCGGATATACATCCGAACATTTTATGTTAGCACAAAAAGTTTCGTGAAGAAAAGACATTTTTTGCGGGCTGTGCAAAAAAGACAAATCCGGGTGCAACAAAATGACTTTGTATGCGACATTTTTTTTGTCTTTTTTGCACAAGTCACAAGATATGTCTTTTCTTTGCAAAAAATTTTGTGCTAACATAAAATATTCTGATGTATATCCAAAAAATTATTTGAATTTTTTTGACATTTTATGAAAAATTAAAAAATGTTTTACATAATGGCTGCATCTAGCCTATGACCCGAAACGCCGTGTCCGGAAAGTCTTTACTATAAAATGATAGTTGGTGATAGGGCGTAGCTCAACACTCAACGTTCATCATACGCATATAAACCATCCAATCATATCTTCATGTCTCCCCTCAACTTACGATTCACACATGTTGACGTAATTTTTTTTTGTTCATAAGTATCTCCTCCCATTACTGCTATTTGTGGGATCAAATCAAATCCCCTATTTCCTATATGCCGAGTGTTGCACTCGTCCTCGCTCAGCCTTTTTGCCGAAGGATGAGATCTAGTTTGCCGAGTGTGCCGGGCACTCGGCAAACCTGTCAGAGCCTTCAAACATCCATTTTTGTTGCTTCTTTTTTGCTGAGTGCTTCGTTTTTTAAAGGCCGAGAAAAACACGTATAGTTGTTTATCGAGTCACACGTGTGACGGTGTGAGGCACTCGGCAAACAGGTTAATGCCGACCAATCATGTGTTGAAAGCCATATGATGAGTGCAGCACTCGACATATAGCTATACCGAGTGTTTTCGGTATTTTGAAATCGGTGGTGGGAATATTGTGACGGCATGTTTTGTTTGGCTGGTAGTCTCTCTTCTGTGGACACTCTACATGTTATATTTAAGTGATGTTAGATATATTTTCATGTATACTTCCGTGCAAAACTTTTTTATTTCAGAAAATGGGCGAAGCACTTGCATACCGTATGATAAAAATGCATTGTTTTGATCGTTTGCAATACTCAAATATATATGCAAGAATAGTAGAATTCATAGTAATGTTTTTATTCGCTGGTGATTACTGTAAGCGATGTTATTTGAATAATAATTAGAGAGCATGAACATGTTGTTAGTTTATTAATGACCCCACTATAACTTGTAACACACGTTTGACCTAATCATGCAACAAGAAGCAACTAAGATATTTTTTAGACTGTGTGCCTTGGAAAACTCTACCAAGATATTTAAGAACGATAAACCAAAGAAGAAGACACAAACTATAACTATGCACTATATAATTTATTCAGTTGTGAAATTTCAATTCAATTATGTGTGAGATGCCATCCCTTTTTGTGTTTTTACAACAAAGTTGGTTATGTTATTCATTTTCTTGTTAAGGGGAACTGTCTAGAAAAAAAATGGAACTTTTATTAAAAATCCATATGAAATTTAGTACAACAGATCAAAAAATTCAATTATATACATCACAAATGTATAACCAAGACCATAATAATTAATGCTTCAAATTCTTTAAGAAAATAAATAATAGGCACATTTTGTGAGTTTTTTTTAGCGAAAACCGGCAGGAGCTCTGCCTATTCATTATAGAAGAAGAGAAACCTAGGACATTACAAACCCACGCAAAGGAAACAAACCCCACATGCGGATTATTCCCGACGGATTAGAACACTCGCCGACCCCGAAGGGTGCAACGCACACAAAACCTGACGGAACTCCTCGAAAGCCAGAAAGGCCACCTCAAGGTAAATCTGGCGCGTCGCAGAGAAGATACGCCAGTTTCTCTCCTTCCAGACGTTCCACATAACGTAGATGATTCTCCCACTTCTTTCCCGAGCCTAGACGGAGGTGGTGCCCGAAGTGATCTTACTCCACGCCTTGTCGATGGAGTCGTGAGACCCAGAGAATGGGCCAAGCTTGTCCACGGACCAAGCATCAATGGTGTTCCACACCGCCACCGTGAAAGGGCACTCCATACAGAGATGGGAAGCCGTTTCGGGGTGAGAGAGACAAAGCTGAGACATGGGCTCATGAGGCCAACCCTTGGTGGCAAGGAGATCGGCAGTGAGGATGCGATTGTATGTAGCCTAATATGCAACGTATTATTCAACAACAGTCTCCAAGGTTCGTATAAATCATGGGAATGGTTGCTATGGACTTAGGGATGGCAACGCAGGTAAAAATTCTATTAGGGTAAGGTCATGGGATAAAAATTACCCCGTGTGTACGTAAATGGAAGAATGGTGTACCCAACTGATAGAGCGGGTACGGGTATAGGATCTTACAACATCTCCATCGGCACCCCCCGAAATTTTGTCCGGTACACTCCAAATTGTGTCAGTTTTGGAGGGACCGCACGCGGCTACCATGACAATGGGCTTCTACTTATAGAGCCATCCATGTTGGGTGCAAGAGAAGAGGTGGCATGGAAGATAATTCCCAGCTGTTCTCCCTTCCATTAGGAGCAAATGGATGGACGTTCATGATTCTTTTGTAGTGCTGGATCGATGAGGACCAGATGGATGGACGGTTAGGATTCTTTTGTAGTGTCGGATCGATGACTTGGCACTGGCCCTATCCTAGCGAGGCATGCTATTAAATCACTGACTGTGCGGCTCCTTTTTCCGAGTGGTGGGTAGGCCTAGGTATAGATAGCATAGCCTTTACTGTCCGGTGGCCATATTTTCAGGATCTGGAGAGGATGCCTGACGACGGTTTTGTAAGATATAATATGTTGCTTGTCTTTCTTTTTTTTAGACCACCTTGATGCTTGTTTTCTCATCTACAAAAAATACCACTATTTTTTATGCTCGCCGTGACACAGCATAACTCCTCCAACCGATGACAGCATTTGCTAGAAATTTCGGCATCAGCTTTTCCTACTTCTGCGGGATTTGGATCGCACGACAAACAATCATACTCCCTCCGTTGTTCTTAAATACAAAATGTCTCAAATAGGACATCTTATATTTATGGACATAGGTGGTATACCATTCAGCTCACAAGTTTAACCAGAATGTTGTGCAAACGAAACAACTATTACAGATTGTCTCAAATTGCAAACAAAAGCCCCATGAGAGATGGATTTCCAACTCCAGCTCTCACAAAAAAGAACATTACAAACTACGTACTGATTTACAGCCACCTCACAAGCACATAGCCTGCCTGACCTAGTCGTCCACGGCTCAAGTATACGCCGGTTTCTCTCCTTCCAGACGTTCCACATAACGTAGATGATTCTCCCACTTCTTTCCCGAGCCTGGACGGAGATGGTGCTCGAGGTGATCTTACTCCATGCCTTGTCGATGGAGTCGTGAGACCCGGAGAACGGGCCAAGCTTGTCCACGGACCAAGCATCAATGGTGTTCCACACCGCCACCGTGAAAGGGCACTCCATACAGAGATGGGAGGCCGTTTCGGGGTGAGAGAGACAAAGCTGACACATGGGGTCATGAGGCCAACCCTTGGTGGCAAGGAGATCGGCAGTGAGGATGCGATTGTATGTAGCCTAATATGCAACGTATTATTCAACAACAGTGTCCAAGGTTCGTATAAATCATGGGAATGGTTGCTATGGACTTAGGGATGGCAACGCAGGTAAAAATTCTATTAGGGTAAGGTCATGGCATAAAAATTACCCATGTGTACGTAAATGGAAGAATGGTGTACCCAACGGATAGAGCGGGTACGGGTATAGGATCTTACAGCATCTCCATCGGCACCCCCCGAAATTTTGTCCGGTACGCTCCAAATTGTGTCAGTTTTGGAGTGTGTCGGACACTTGTCAGGCAAAATCCGGAGAATTGCCCACAACGGCACCCTCCCAAACGGCCGGCCCTATCCATTTTGTGCCCACTTTTCTCAATATGATCATATTGTTAGAGAGATATTTGTATATCGTACTTTCCCTATTACATAGGGGGTTCCCTACATATTTGCATCCGTACATGTATTATATATTGTGGCCTTTGGCCTCGTGGAATACAAGTTGCTTATTCCTAACATGGTATCAGAGCTAGGTTAACCGCACGCCGCAACTCGTGCTTTTCCCAAGTTTCACGTACAGATCAATCGATCTTCGTCGACCCTGTTCCTGGCTGGCTGATTGCGTGGATCACACGTTCGTTGGGAGACCCCAAGAGGAAGGTATGAAGCAGTGTAGCAGCAGTTTCACTCAGTATTAAACCAAGGTTTAATCGAACCAGTAGGAGCAAGAAATCACTTCTGAAGGTTGTTGGTGGCGCCGTTTACGATCACCAAAGTGGAATCTACACACAACACAATCAAACTACTTTGCCCCAACGAAACAGTGAGGTTGTCAATCTCACCGGCTTGCTGAAAACAAAGGATTAAACGTATGGTGTGGAAAACAGTAGTAAATTGCAGAGAATGAAAAGGAACAGTGTTTGCAGTTAATTGTATTATCAGTGTAAAAGAATGGACCGGGGTCCACAGTTCACTAGTGGTGTCTCTCCATAAAAGATAACTAACATGCTGGATAAACAAATTACAGCTGGCCAATTGACAAAATATTGAGCGCATGACAATGCATATATATGACATGATGATTACTATGATATTCATGTGGGCATTACGACAAAATACATAGACCGTTATCCAACAGCGTCTATGACTACCGCCAGGTTGTCATCCGAGTTCCCCGTTGGTATTAAGTTGCAAGCAACGGATAATTGCATTAAGTAATGTGCGTAATGTAAACAAATGCATTAGACCTAACGACGCACCCTTAAGCTAAGCATCGGTTATTTTATCCCTAGTGGCAACAGCACATCCACAATCTTAGAAGTTATTGTCACTCTCCCAGATTACCGGAGGCATGAACCCACTATCTAGCATAAATACTCACTCTTGGAGTTACAAGCATCTACTTGGCCAAAGCATCTACTAGTAACGGAAAGCATGCAAGATCATAAATAACATATAAGATAGATTGACAATCAACTTGACATAGTATTTAATATTCATCGGATCCCAGCAAACACAACATGTAGCATTACAATAAGATGATCTTGATCATGATAGGCAGCTCACAAGATCTAAACATGATAGCATAAAGTGGAGAGACAACCATCTAGCTACTGCCATGGACCCGTAGTCCAAGGATGAACTACTCACGCATCACTCCGGAGGCAGGCATGGTGATGTAGAGCCCTCCGGTGATGATTCCCCTCTCCGACAGGGTGTCTGAAAATACCTGCTGTTGTATAGGAAGAAGAGCTCGCCGCAGTCGTCGGTCGACCAACTCGACGACGACGAAACGCGGCAACGCCAGCCGGCAAGAGCTCCGCCTGGTCTAGCCCCTTGCCTCGTCCTCGCCCTCGCCCAAGATCCAAGTCACAAGTCACGCGACCGCACGCGGCTACCATGACAATGGGCTTCTACTTATAGAGCCATCCATGTTGGGTGCAAGAGAAGAGGTGGCATGGAAGATAATTCCCAGCTGTTCTCCCTTCCATTAGGAGCAAATGGATGGACGTTCAGGATTCTTTTGTAGTGCTGGATCGATGAGGACCAGATGGATGGACGGTTAGGATTCTTTTGTAGTGTCGGATCGATGACTTGGCACTGGCCCTATCCTAGCGAGGCATGCTATTAAATCACTGACTGTGCGGCTCCTTTTTCCGAGTGGTGGGTAGGCCTAGGTATAGATAGCATAGCCTTTACTGTACGGTGGCCATATTTTCAGGATCTGGAGAGGATGCCTGACGACGGTTTTGTAAGATATAATATGTTGCTTGTCTTTCTTTTTTTAGACCACCTTGATGCTTGTTTTCTCATCTACAAAAAATACCACTATTTTTTACGCTCGCCGTGACACAGCATAACTCCTCCAACCGATGACAGCATTTGCTAGAAATTTCGGCATCAGCTTTTCCTACTTCTGCGGGATTTGGATCGCACGACAAACAATCATACTCCCTCCGTTGTTCTTAAATACAAAATGTCTCAAATAGGACATCTTATATTTATGGACATAGGTGGTATACCATTCAGCTCACAAGTTTAACCAGAATGTTGTGCAAACGAAACAACTATTACAGATTGTCTCAAATTGCAAACAAAAGCCCCATGAGAGATGGATTTCCAACTCCAGCTCTCACAAAAAAGAACATTACAAACTACGTACTGATTTACAGCCACCTCACAAGCACATAGCCTGCCTGACCTAGTCGTCCACGGCTCAAGTATACAAATCATCTTCACAAATAGCATAATCTGCTCAGATCCAGGACGACACATGTAGGATTCCTTCAAAGAACAGGATGCGCAAGCGGAAAAAATGGTCATGATCCAACAAACTACAAGCGGTTCGAGTGGAAAACCGCACATCTTGAAGAGCCACCATGACCAAATGCTGCGACCATGTCAGGGTCCTGTACAACAAATATACAAAAAGTTAGTTGCATAAACGAGGTTTCTACACTATTAATAGTTGTAGGGATCATGGATATGTACAGTGCATGATTATGAGCAAGGAATCAAATAGGAATCAGCTCTTGTCAGATTTTAAATATAAGAAACAACTAGAACTAGTGAAACAAGTCAGTGGTATAATAACTACGGAGTAGAACTGACAAGCCAGCAAAAATAGGGGGTTTGTGGTTGTTGTAGCAAAAATAGGGGGTTTGTGGTTGTTGTAGTAATCTATTAGGTGATTTGCCAAAAACAACACTTGAAAGTTGAAACACATGAGAAACAAACACTCCAGAGCTGTGACAGAAACCACACCTTAACTGTAACAACAGCAGTATACTGGGAGGCATGGTCCTTTGCATGATCCAAATTACCTAGGAGATGAAGAATGGAAATAGAAATCATTAGTCACATAGTACACATGAAGACACTTGCTCAATCTACTCCAAATACAAGATGGTGAATCAACACAGGGACGCCGAGGCTGCATCTACTACTCCAAGCAAAACATGGTGAATCAAGCATGGGAATGTATATAAGAATTTATATCTCATACACATGCATAAAACCGCTAATTATGTTGCCTTACCAGAAGCACTAGCATAAAAATCTCTGAAAAAACAAGCCTACAAGTCAATGTGTCATAGCAACAGAACTAAGATAATCACCATCGCCATAATTCAAAACATAGTTCATCGGCTCGGGCGTCCGGAACACAGCACGTCCACGGCTCAATGAAAATTGGTACCACAGAGAAAGGAGGGAACCTGAGGAGCTCACCGGAGGGTTGCGGCGCAGAAGCCAAGGAGATTGTCGCGGACTGGGGCCAGGAGCAGCAACACCACCACCTGAGCCCTCGCTGGCAGCAGCAGGTCAGAGTGGTGGCCAGTAGCAGCAGTAGCACCACCGGAGCCCTAGCCAGCAGCAGCAGGTCACAGTGCAGGCCGGCAGCAGTTCCGGGACATGGCCAGCAGCAGGTCGGAGTTGTGGCCAGCAGCAGCTGCTCGGGAAGATGCCAGCAACAGCTCCAGTTTGCGAGGAAAGGCACCGTCCGAGACAATTGGCAGTCTATGACCATGCCGTCGGTGCGGGAGACCAGTGGTGGGCACCAAAGGGAATCATTGACCTGCAGAACACACACACAGGCAGATGATGTTCAGATTTCTTAGTTTGTTAACAGCCAACATGATCATAGCTGAAGTTAAAGCCCACTGCACACACCCGTGTACGCTGCTCTACAGAAAACCAGGTTCACAACTTCATATGTATATGAATAGTATAAGCTGAATAACATGCATATGTATAGTTAACTAGATCAATGTATATAATCGATCCTCTAATAGCTTCCCAGGAAAGGGAAAATCACATAAAAATATGAATACTACACAGGGCATGCTGAAAGAAGCAAAAGCTTCGGCCAAATTATGCCAGTCTAATACTCTGCACTAAACATTTCAAATGTGTGGTCAGATCAACCTTTTCCGTACATGTGTAACACGAAATGGTATCCATCCCTCAGATACAACGATTCAACGACAGCCTAACCTGATGCATGACATGCAACTAAACAGTACAGTCCAATCAAACTACGTCAAATCGCAGTCTAGAACTCGAAACCGAATCTCAGATTATGTAATTTAGCCAAACGCCTGCAGGTAAACAGCCCAGACTTCCGATTCGGGCAAATACCTACCTTCCCCCAGAGCTTGCGTCGTCATGCCCTTTGCTTCATGTATGGCGTCGCAGCTCTCCTTGGTCACCTCCACCAAAGGATCTCCCATCTGGCAAGGTAAAGTCGCCACATTTCAGTCCACTCTGGTCCAGCAATGCGCACGTAAAATGAAGTAAACTGATGTTGTACAGCTACCAAATGATGTGAAGCTCAAACAGATCGAGCATTAGCAAACCAGAAATCCCCTAAATATATCATTTTACTAGCACGAAACCAAGTAAGGATATCTCAGCAACCACTCCATAACAATGTCCTAATCAAACCATCATGACTAACTAATAAAAGCTACTCAGTGATGCTAGTTCCCCAGGAACCAATTGCACAATCCATCCAATGGAAATGTAAACTAAACCCGCACGAAGGCGGAACACAAATATCATTTCACAAATTCCAGCTCTACTAAAGTTATTCAGGTAGGCATCGACACCGTCAGACACATCCAACTGGAGAAGAAAAGATTGAGTGGGAGGGCTTACATTAGCTGTAGCTCGTTGAAAGGTGGTGTAATGCGTGTGTACAGTCCAGATGGGACTCTTCTTGGGCATACACCAAGCAGCAGAGGCTGCCACCAGCTCCGAGACCAGCCCATACTGCATCAGCGCCATCGCGGCAAAGAAGTACACCATGTGCTCTAGCTGCATTCACCATTCACAAGCACCAGAGGAAATGTCTCAGCACGAGGCAAACTTCATCTTGTATGCATCAAAACAGAGAGGTAGGGATCGATCAGATCAGTTCTAAATTATTTACCTTCTTTCACGGCATTAATCGAGTTCAGGATGCTCTTCTCCATGATGAGAGTCTGCTGCTAAGAGTCAGAGTTGTCTGCATTGTGAATGAAATCATTGACCTGTGTAAACATCACAGAAGATGGCAGATTCAGTACTTGACAGTGGCATGATCAAATCCTAGTCATACCACAACCACCACTAAAATCGTCAATCGCTAAAAGCAGCTCATGCCCTAAAACCACGGCATGACAACAACATTTTTCAGAACAATTTGAACAGATGAACAACTATATCCTCATGTGTCAGAGGGGCATGAATGGCTAGCACAAAGACAGCACACAAGTACAAAAAACGGCCATGGCACGAAGGCAACATGGAGAAGGGTAGGAGCACGTACAGTCGGTTTGTAGCCGAAGCAGGACACCGCTGCCGCCACCGTGGTTGCGATGCGGTGAGCACACCACCACAAGTCCACAACAGAGGCCTACCACTTGGGGTTGCGGTAGCGCCGACGCCGTCGTCCACGCCACTGCATAACTCATGGTTGCCGAGCTGGGATCCAGCAAGATGCCTTTGTGGGAGGCATCCATGGCAGCGGCACTCCTCGGTCTCCTGGATAGTATCCCATCTGCCAATGCACATATTGAGTATTCAGTTCACTGTGATCCAGCAAGGATAGAAGTACTATTGGGTCGAAATAAAAATAAAGCTAAATCTGCAGCAGGCTAAATCGTATGAAAATAGGCTAGGCTAGAGAACGGCAGCAGGATTAATCGTATGAAACTAGGCTACACGATGTCTGACAATCGGAAGTCTGCAACCAAGCCGTCACCGCGAGAGACGAGAAGAGTACCTGCCCCTTAGGGCTTGCGTCACCGTGCGCTTTGCGTCGTGTGAGGCGTCGCGGCTCTCCTTGATCACCTCCACTGAAGGATCTCCATCTAGCAAGAGGTAAAGTCGCTACATTTCAGTCCCGGTGATGTGCACAGAAAATGAAGTAAATTAATGTTGCACAGCTAGCAAATGATGTTGAAACAGATATCATAAGTTGAGCTGTGAAGCTCATAAAGATCAAGCATTAGGAAACCAGAAGTTGCCTACAGATATCATTTTACTCATAGCACAAGAATAGCAACGACATGTTCTTATTCTTAAGCCTATACCAAGTTAAGAAATCTGAGCAACCACTCCATAACAATGTCCTAATCAGACCATCAGGAGTAACTTAAAACCCAAATTACAGCCAAATGGTGACCCACGTTCCCAAAGAAGTGCCAGTACATCCAATGGAGATCTAAATAAACATAACAAAACAGGGGGAAAAGGAGATAAAAAAAGGACCTTTTTGGTGGTCGTCGTGGGCGAGCTCATCCTCCTCCTGGTCGAGCCACCATGTACAGGTCGCCCACCTCCTCCCCTTGTACATCGTCGTCGGCCTCCAGGCGAGCACCAAGCAGAGGATGCCAGCCTGGATCTCCTCCTGCTTATCTGCACGGGCACGAGCAGGAGCATGAGCGGGATGGAATCGAGGATTGGAATGGAGGCGGAGGAGAGGAGATCGGCACCTTACAGTGGCCGGTGAGGGGACGCGAAAGCTCGGCCGTTGGTGCTGCTGCTTGGGCAAGGACTGCCACGGCTGGTGCAGCTGCAGCCGATCCGGATCTCGTTGCTCCGGACGGCGGCGTCAGCGAGGACCATACCGGCGGAGTTCCTCGACAGCCTCTACGGCTTGGAGGAGGCGCGGGAATCAGATGGGGGGACGGGGAGGCGGCGGCGGAAGATCTGGTGTGGCCCGGGAGGCGGCGGACGGAGGAGAAGGAGGAGTGAGGAGAAAGGGGATGGGGAGACGCGACTCGCGAGGGTAGGCAGGGTTTCGTTTGGTCCAAAATCCAAATGCTCCCGCTCGCCCAACTCAAAAATAATTCGGCAAATTTTCGCGGGCTGTCCCGAATTTTTCGTTAGCCGCGCACAAGCGAGGCGCGCCCTCGCGCTGTCGCGCATATGATGTGTACTCTCCCTCGCGCCCTCGCTGTCCCACGAAAGTTTGGCTATATTTGGAGCACTCTGTTCCTCGAACCCGTATGCATGACATATATTGGCTATATTTGGAGCCAACAACAAATCCCTTTTTGTGAGTGTCCTCGCACCGGACTAAGCATCTTTTATGCTCTGTTAGACAGCATGTTGATCCACTCGTCACAAATTGTCTCCCAGAAACTAGCCATCTCGCGTGGGATCATTGGCGCCGGTATGGCGACGACCTCAACGTCGTGGTCGGCTCCGGTGCCTATCTTTATGATGGACGGTTGGTTAGGGGCTCATTACTTGTGCCGTGTATCGTGGTCTTTGAATAGTTTTGTTGGTGTGGAGTAGTAATTTTTGCCAAATTCCACAAATATTTTGGGTACAAGTGTCCTGTTATAGTACTGAAAGCTTGCAACCTTATACTGGTAAAACTAGTCTGACACTTGCCGATCTTCAAGACGATATTTGTTATCAAAAATTGATAGGGAGATCTACCAAGAAGTTAGTGCCACATGACGGATACACAACCGAACGCGTCGTCCCCCGGGGTAACTGGGGACCTAGCTCCTCTTCGTCCCTAGCTGCGCTTCTCCCTACCCCCTGTCGTCGTCAGCGTGAACCGTCGGGCGAAGCCCGCGTGGTGCCGCCGGCGGCAACCCTCTTCTACCCGTGCGCGTGGGGCAGCGGCGGCCTGCGGCATTGTTCACGGGAGGATCAAGATCTCCAGACGGCGGCGGCGGTTCGACACGGCAGTGGCCGTCCGACGACGAGTTCAAAGCTACGAGCGGCCAGTTGCAGCGGCAGGCGACAGTGTGGTGGCTAGCACGCGCGGGCCAGGGAGGGGCTAATCTGAGCCAGGAGGGCCCCGATCAGGGCCTGGTGGGCTGCGGCCACCTCCTCCTTGGCCGTTGTCGGGAAGAAAGGCACGCTCCTGTCTCCTGGCTGTTGCGGTGGTGACACCATGTGCCGAGCTCCGGGCGAGCTCAGCCTAGATTAAGCGGCGGTTTTTCGACGAGGATGATGGCGGCGAACATGACTATATTTATAAAGCGAGGCGAAATTCTGATTCGGCAGAGTCAGTGCCACATATGTGCAAAGCAATCAGCATTTTACGTGGCATTTGCATGGACTACATAGCAAAGCGTCGATGGGATCGAGTAGCTAGTTTGCTACAAGTGGTGTCAAGATATTACTTCGGTTTTCAATTCTATTAATATTACGGAGCCAACAAAATCAGGAAATAAAGGTGGAACAGTAGTTGTTCCTGACCAACATCACATATTGCATGACCGGGTCGCCGTTTGAGAGAAATGACTTTGTAGCTTAATTGACCGGCAGAAAATTAAGAGAGCTAGCTAGCTGCTTTCATAGAGAATATCAATTTGTATGTACATACATGTCGTTGATTTCGCTCTCATACGTGTCAATTAATCATGTATATATGGGCTTTCTATTGGAGTCATGGAGAAGCTAACCACGTCGCACATGTCAATTAATCTTGTTGCTAGCCATTTGAACTAGATCGCTACTGCCCTTTCAGCTGCTGATGTAATCAAGCCAGTAGCCACGCATTTGCTCCCGCACGAAAAAATCACTTACTTGAACTTGCTAGCTAGCATGCGCGTGATTGAGGAGTAGCTAGCTAGGTTAATTAGCCAGCGTAATTTTCTCCCCCGTATCGATTTGTGTCCTATGCCACGCCGACTTCTTAGACCCCGTAAATGTAAGTGCAAGTGTAAAATCTTACTACATGATAGTCATGTAAGTGAAGATCTAATAAGTGAAGGAAGTGCTGCCCAACTACGCTGACCAGTCACAACACCCTTGTATACCCGTACTAGGACCCAATGTAATAAACCGAGAAATGTTTCATGTCCTTGCCGACGCGGATTTCGGGTGAAGGTTTTTATGTGGCCCCGCGTCATCTAACCCCTATCAACCCTTCGAAAGTGGATATTGCATGTGTCTTTTCTTTTTGTTTGGGCTTATATAGGTCATAAAAACATGAAAATCCCAATAGGAGGCCAAGATATTACAAGGATTGTGACGATGACGTCGAAGTGAGAGTTTAGCCCTACAAGTGCAAATCGAATCCTCTCGTGAGATAGTGTTGTTTTTTAAAGGAAGTGTCACCCCGGAGTTTTGAACCACATATTAACCAAGCACAACACCGTTATATACCCATGCATATTAGGGCCCATGAAAGTCGGGGAGGGTTTGCAGCCCTTCCTCGCTCGGATTTAGACAAAATCCAGTTTAGTGGGCCCTATGTAGTCTATCACCTAGCAATCCTTCGAAAGTTGTTATCGTGTGCTCCTTATCTTTTTGTTTGGGTAAAATAGGTTATAGGAACATGAATGTGCCAGAATGAGGCCAAGTTGTTACAAAAGTTGTGTCGAGGGCGTCGAAATGGAATTCAAGACTTACAAGTGCATATCTTTCTCCATGATAAGCTAGCTTGCTTGTGAAATATGTGCCACTAGGGTTAGGTACCGGATCTTGGCCAAGCACAAGACCCTTATATACCTATATTAGGTCCCGATCCAAGTCGAGACGGTTTCCGGCCCTTCCCAACGCAGTTCCGGGCTAACCCTCGTTTCGTGGGGCCCTAGTCGTCTAATTCCTAGCAATCTTTTGAAACAGGTAATCGTTGGTGCCTTTTCTATTTGTTGTGTTAGGACAGGTCAAATAAACTTAAAACCCTAAGTGGAGGGCCAAGCTCTTAAAATAATTTTGTTGATGGTGTCGAAGTGGGTGTTCAACCTACAAGTGTATAATTTTCCTACCGGATAGTCCTGTTTGTGAAGTAAGTTCACCCCAAAGTTGTGTATTGTCTCTTGACCAAGGAAAAAACACAATATCCCACATTATGGCCCCATGCAAGTTAGGAAGGTTTTGGGCCCTTCTCGTCGCGATCAGGCGAAACCTCGTTCCATGGGCCCCTAATAATCTTTCAAAAGTGGTTATCACATGTGCCTTTTATCTTTCGTTCTGTTAGAATATATAGGTCATATGAACATGAAAACCCCAGAAGGATGTCCGCCTGAGGTGTAGGGAAGTTCGGACGACGGAGAGAGGTGTATGTAGTTCAAATGAGTAGGGACGGTCAAACGACCTAGAGATGTGTATACGACAGCGGACGTCCGACCCGGGGCTGTGGATGCTTTTCTTCCCTATTTTCTTGTTATTGGGCTTGTTTCCTCACAACATATTCTTTTCAGTTATTTGCTTCTTAAAATGAAAGGAAGGTCCCAATGTATAGTGGACCTTCACGACGGTGTAGAATAATTTTGTGCTTTCATTTTAGTTATTACCTCTTGTTTCATGTGTCATTGCATCCCACATGCTATTAGGGTCCTTATTTTATGAAAGGACACAACCACTACTATGATTTCGTGTGTTGTTTTGTTGCCTCACTTTATTATTTTATGCTATAAGCGGTTATTTTTTATATTTTCATGTCTCACTTTGTAGTCACGCGTTATTACTTTACGATAGCAGACGGCTATTCCCTAGTGTTTGATGTGTCTTGTTACTGGATGGTTCAAATCAGTGTTTTATAGGATAATTGTTGTACCAATAACTAGTAACATTGTTTTCTTTGTAGACATATGTACTATTGTGTATTTCCTTCTATGTTTTGATATTTCATGATGTCACGAGAACAATGCCGAACCGTATACAGTGAGAAAATATAGCTTTAAATCTAGTGGCATCCGTGATATCAAGGATCGGACCACCGCCGATGGTGGTGCATGGACACCTAAACCATGTGTAAAAAAATTGCCTTATAACTTTCAAGATATGACACATACATGCAAGAAATTAAGAAAGATCCTACCATGATTGTCGCATCCGTAGTTACCCTATATTTTTGCCCGACTTTATAGGTTCTGATATCGAGAAAATATATCACATCCACTACTTCATATTCAATCGTTTAAAACATAAGGAAGAGCCTGGGGAGGCACAGAATTGAACCAGCTACCAACACAACCTTCTACCCTAGCCAAATTAGCTAACTCATGGGCCACAGTATTACAATTCCTTTTAACAAGAGATAACGAGAACGGCACGAACCGCTTCCTTAACCGATCGATTTCTCTGTAGGTGTAGCAGCAGCTTGACAGGTCCTTCCGATCCGCTGACAGAGCAGACCAGACAGCAGCACAGTCCGTCTCCACCATGTCTATCTGAATGTCATGGTCGACGCAGGAACCCAGGCATCTGAGCAAGGCACTCGCTTCGGCCTCTTCCTCCACGCCGTGCAGGACTCAGCATAAACTCCAAATCAATTAATCTACGTTCCAAATATTTACAAAGCAGCAGGACAAACCAACCTTGAAAGTTAATTTGTTGATCACACACTCAGTTAATCTACGGATAAATCTAGTCATCGATGGTTGACCCGCAAGCTTGAAGAGGGCTAGCTAGCGATGGATGGTGTGCTTGTTTTTCCTTTTTGCAGATATATAATAGTTATAAACCTGGGAAGAGAGAGAAAAGAAGCACGGTGCTTGCATTGGTAGCCCAAGCACTCATCATGCAACGCATGCAATGCATGCATTAAAAGAAACGACGTTGTTGTTGCAGATATAATGCGCGCAGCAGCAGAAGAAGAAGAGGTCCGGTCGTTTCATGTTACGCGCAGCTAGCTAGGAACGGATTAATTAGCAGCACGCGCGCGATACGAACGTACGTACGAACGAAATAAAATCCAAGGACGTACGTGTTGATTGATCTGCGTGCGCACACCGACGGCCGATCGAGACTGATCGATTCGAGACCTACAAACCGGCCGCGCGCGACTGTCGTTGCTTTTCTTCTCCGCGCCCGCAAAGCATACGTACGTATTTGGAAGGCAAAGGCCTAGTGATCGATCGATCTATGCACCCTCCGCCCGCAAAGCACACGTACGTGTGTGGAACGCGAGCGAGCGAGCGAACGCGACTCCATGTTTAGATCCGACCAGGGGGCGACGCAGTGCGGGTCATTGCGCGGAAAAGTGCCGACCCCCTGCATGCAGCCGAGAACCCCGTCAGCCATCTACCGGGACTTCAAGACCTCCAACATCTTGCTAGACTCGGTACGTACATGCGAGATCTCGTCACGTTAATTATATTCTACACCTACCTCTTCCAAACTTAGAACTTGGTGATTCATTCTTCAGAGTTTGATTATTATTCATATGAAGATGCATGCATGTCGTGTTGCTTATTCGCAGCTAGCGAGTAAACTGCTGAAATTGTCAGGTTGCCAAATGCCAACTACTGAACAACGAAAAATGTTGACTAGAACACTAGCTCACACCTCTGAACTAGATTGAGTAAGTCTTCGGTCTAACATTGCGACGCATCCGTACTGACATCTAGTGGTTACATGCATGAACTGATGTGATCGATCAGTTTTTTAATTGGCAGAGTTGCTGGATTTTAGTGCAAGTCTGAGTGCATCCGGTTTGGTTCAGTCTATCCCACTGACTCTTAGCACTGCTACATCTACTCTAATACTGTATTTGATTGGATTGGCTGAGTCTGATACTCCAATTCAGACATTTTCGTGTCAATATTCAGCTGCAGGAATATGTGCAAGTTGGGTTGCAATATTAACATCTTAAAATTTGAACTTTTATAGGATTACAAAGCCAAGCTATCGGATTTCGGGCTAGCCAAAGACGGGCCGGAAGAAGACGAGACGCACGTCTCGACCCGGGTCATGGGCACGCAAGGCTACGCTGCACCAGAGTACATCATGACAGGTGAACACACAAACACAGATGATCCACATACACATATTCACAGTCAACTCCAAAGTCAGTTAACACCCATCCACGCGTTTCGTCTCTTTCGTATCTCCTGCAGGCCATCTCACGGTGAAGAGCGACGTGTATGGTTTCGGCGTCGTCCTGCTGGAGCTGCTGACGGGGCGCAAGTCCGTGGACAAGAGCCGACCACCGCGGGAGCAGAACCTGGTGGACTGGGCGCGGCCGTACCTGAACGACTCCCGGCGGCTAGACCGCGTCATGGATCCCAACCTCGCCGGGCAGTACGCCGGCACGGCCGCGCAGAAGGCCGCGGCGCTGGCGTACCGGTGCGTGAGCCTCAGCCCCAAGTCCCGGCCACACATGTCTGCCGTCGTCGAAGCTCTGGAGCCACTCCTCGCCCTCGAAGAGGATGGCCTTGCCGGGCCGTTCGTCTACGTGGCGCCGCCTGACAATGGTGGCAACGACAAAAAAGAGAGAGGCCATACGAGACGAGCAGGTCGGAGGAAGTCCGGGGATGCGGTGGAGTCTGTAGCCGTTGTGGTCGAGCGTGAGTGATGGTATGAGTACGCGTGATTTCGAGCTTGCACTGATCGAACAATGGCGCGTTCATGGGTGAATTCAGATTGGAGTGTTTGTGGAATCATATATGGTTGCCTGACGTCAAAAGAGAAGAAGCTTGAAGAGTTAGTTAGAGATTGTGTAAATTAAATAGGCCATCTCTTATTCTATACCTAATAATAAAAGCAGTAAGGTTTCTTCCTCCCGAATTTTCGTCCGTTTTTTCGTCCGTCACTTTTCCTTTCGTACGTCGTCCCACTTCTCCCCGTTACCTATAATACGTTTGAGTTCATCGCGGAAAGGGTCCAGAGACCGCCCCTCGCCCGTGCGCGTGCCGTGAGCCCGTGACCGTCCTCCAGTCCAATCTGCTCGCCTCTACAACACCCGCACAACCCGTCGATCTCTTTTCCACTCCTCGCTCTATCCCATACGCCGAAATTGCTCCTCCTCCCCGGCGTGAATCAGGGCGTTCGGGATGGCTAGCATGATTGTGATCAGCACGTACGTAACGGGAGTACTAGGCGGTGGAGAGGTTCAGCGCTGATGCGTTCGTGCTCGGCGCCGACGCTGCCGAGATGAAGGCCTCCGCGGGCACCATGCACGGCGTGCGCCACCACCTCCGTGCACCTGTAGCTCGCGATCATCAGGCACACCGCCACCGCCGTGGATCGTCTGGCCAACGGAGATGGCAGGGTACCACTTCCTCAGACACACCGAGGCTTTAACTCGCTAGCCTCAGCTGCATGCCCGAGAGATTGGGTCCGTCGTTTGGTCGTTGATCCGATCGTTAAAAGCGGCCCGTCAGGCCTGACTCTCCAGGTCCGCCTCGACTGTTCTGGAAGCCAGCCAGGAGTGCAACCGCTCATAGGAAACGAGGTCGAACCCAGCACGGACTACATCCTGTTCGCCACAATGTAGTCCGTCGTTGATTAATTTCGTATGTCGCCGCGATGAGTTGAGGTCGTCGTCCAGGACTCAACTCCCTTCTGCCTGAATCCTCGATTCGGTTAGCGGCGAAGTCGACGATTGACCAACGGCGGCGCCCGTGGCTGCGACCTAGGTGATACTCCCAGCGGTGCGATGCAGCGGCTCACGCTCCATCCTGAGGCGTTGATGGGGACCTACATGCCGCTGTGGCCCGTCCGGAGTACAGCGGCGCCCTCGGTGGCATGAATCGACGGTGCTGCGGCACAGCCGGTGCACTGCATTCCTCCTCTGGCACGACCCCAAAATCCTCTCTTGCGTTCCATGTCTCGCCGGCCTGACAAGGCGCGTGTCCACGGCAGAGTCAATGGCAACTGTGCCGGCCGTGAGTCGACTGGGGGGAGCCACAGCGCTTGGTCGTGGTGCTGCCGGCGTCCGCGGTCATCGCCAGGTTCGAGACCGTGCTTCGCCTTCGCGTTCTCTCGGTCATGGGCGGCGGGGATCAGTTCGGGGAGGCGGAGTTTCCCGAGAAACGGTTCAGGCTGTTGTGGAGTTTCAGCAGGTTTAAGCAATGAAACAATGATGAGGTTTGAGATATACTGTAAATCAGAGCAGGCGAGCAGATGACTTCAATTGCGATTCTAATACAATTTCTGTTGAGATATGAGCAAGACAGACTGATCTCGGTCCAGGATTGAATTTTTTTATTTTTGTCAGATTTAGAAAAAATCTTATTATTTAGTTCGTTCATTTTCTGAATTTCACTTAAATCAGTTTTTTTTTTGGAAAATGTGACTAGCTAACTAAATTAATGCTCTGAACCATAAATTATGAGTTCCTAATGAATGCATCATCAAACGAATGCTAAGCATTTTTGTTTCAGATTTAATGTTGACAACGTGAAAGTAAGTACTGTCCGTGTGGTGATCATGTAACTCGGTAAGTCCAGCTCCGGCCACGTATCCGATTTTTCTTGGTTGAAGAGCTGTACTTTTAGGTTTAAGCAATGTGAATAACTCTCAGGTTTGAGATATGTTAAGTAACTGGTGCAATTTCGGCAGTTCATTCAAAGGAAGAATCAACCCTATTAGGATTTTATCCTGAGTAAAACAATCTTATATTGTTAGAAGCTATGTCACTGACTAGGTGGTAACAATGTACAATATTTACCTGTTTCGACGGCGCCCCGAATCGACGGTGATGTGACACATTTACATGTCACTTATTGCTTTTTACATGTTTTTTAGGTCTTAGTAGATTCGTTGATTGCTTTGTGCATCTCCATGACGTAAAAAAATTCTCTTCCGTTGCAACGCACGGGCATTTTTGCTAGTTCACACAAAAAGGGGCATCTCGTACTTGCATTAACATGTGTACTTCAGTTTGCTAGCATCTTCTCTGGAGTTCCAGGAAATAGGTGTTTGTTAGTATTATTTTACTTTCTTGGAATTTGATGAAATAGGTTGCTGCGGGGACTCGCCAAAAACAGAGTATAAAATAAGGATAGCAACATGACCAAGTTTTTAATCATGAAAATACGATGTTTTCTCAAATACAAGAAATTATGTTGATCAGATGGAATTGGATGAATTATTAAGATTGGCATAAAGTCTCGGAAATCCATATTGGGTCATAGGTTTAGATGCACCCACTGCCCGAAAATCATTTTTCAAAATGTCAAAAAAAATCAAGTAAAAATTTCGGATATACATCCGAACATTTTATGTTAGCACAAAAAGTTTCGTGAAGAAAAGACATTTTTTGCGGGCTGTGCAAAAAAGACAAATCCGGGTGCAACAAAATGACTTTGTACGCGACATTTTTTTTTGTCTTTTTTGCACAAGTCACAAGATATGTCTTTTCTTTGCAAAATTTTTTGTGCTAACATAAAATATTCTGATGTATATCCAAAAAATTATTTGAATTTTTTTGACATTTTATGAAAAATTAAAAAATGTTTTACATAATGGCTGCATCTAGCCTATGACCCGAAACGCCGTGTCCGGAAAGTCTTTACTATAAAATGATAGTCGGTGATAGGGCGTAGCTCAACACTCAACGTTCATCATACGCGTTTAAACCATCCAATCATATCTTCATGTCTCCCCTCAACTTACGATTCACACATGTTGACGTAATTTTTTTTTTGTTCATAAGTATCTCCTCCCATTACTGCTATTTGTGGGATCAAATCAAATCCCCTATTTCCTATATGCCGAGTGTTGCACTCGTCCTCGCTCAGCCTTTTAGCCGAAGGATGAGATCTAGTTTGCCGAGTGTGCCGGGCACTCGGCAAACCTGTCAGAGCCTTCAAACATCCATTTTTGTTGCTTCTTTTTTGCTGAGTGCTTCGTTTTTTAAAGGCCGAGAAAAACACGTATAGTTGTTTATCGAGTCACACGTGTGACGGTGTGAGGCACTCGGCATGAACATGTTGTTAGTTTATTAATGACCCCACTATAACTTGTAACACACGTTTGACCTAATCATGCAACAAGAAGCAACTAAGATATTTTTTAGACTGTGTGCCTTGGAAAACTCTACCAAGATATTTAAGAACGATAAACCAAAGAAGAAGACACAAACTATAACTATGCACTATATAATTTATTCAGTTGTGAAATTTCAATTCAATTATGTGTGAGATGCCATCCCTTTTTGTGTTTTTACAACAAAGTTGGTTATGTTATTCATTTTCTTGTTAAGGGGAACTGTCTAGAAAAAAAATGGAACTTTTATTAAAAATCCATTTGAAATTTAGCACAACAGATCAAAAAATTCAATTATATACATCACAAATGTATAACCAAGACCATAATAATTAATTTTAGCAGCGTTGTCGTGTGGTTAACAAAGCTAACTAAGTGCATATTACATGTTAATAATGGATTGTGACAAAAATAACTATAAAATTTTAGTATAAATTATTTATTTTCACTTACCCACATCCTATATTTAATTGGAACGGCCTTGCATGTTCTCCCGAATCAGTGCGTGATGCAGTTGTCGTGAAACCGATGCGTACAAACGAGCGAGCGGACCACATAACTAACGATGAAGTGACCAAGGTATATGGCGCTCCATGGACTCCACCAACTCCATGAGAGACCAAGAAACTCATACAAAAAAGAGAGAGGCCATACGAGACGAGCAGGTCGGAGGAAGTCCGGGGATGCGGTGGAGTCTGTAGCCGTTGTGGTCGAGCGTGAGTGATGGTATGAGTACGCGTGATTTCGAGCTTGCACTGATCGAACAATGGCGCGTTCATGGGTGAATTCAGATTGGAGTGTTTGTGGAATCATATATGGTTGCCTGACGTCAAAAGAGAAGAAGCTTGAAGAGTTAGTTAGAGATTGTGTAAATTAAATAGGCCATCTCTTATTTCACACAAAAGGGGGCATCTCGTACTTGCATTAACATGTGCACTTCAGTTTCTTAGCATCTTCTCTGGAGTTCCAGGAAATAGGTGTTTGTTAGTAGTATTTTACTTTCTTGGAATTTGATGAAATAGGTTGCTGCGGGGACTCGCCAAAAACAGAGTATAAAATAAGGATAGCAACATGACCAAGTTTTTAATCATGAAAATACGATGTTTTCTCAAATACAAGAAATTATGTTACAACCGGAAATCTCAGTTACAACCCACTTGTAACTGAAAAAAAACTCAGTTGCGAGCCACTTGTAAGTTGTAACCGAAAAAATTCAGTTGCAACCCGCCTGTAACTGGGAAAAAACTCAGTGGCGAGGCACTTGCGAACGGAAAAAATTCAATTGCAACCCACTTGCAAGCGAAAAAAATTCAATTGCAGCCCACTTGCAACCGGGAATCTCAGTTACAACTAACTGAAAAAAAAACTCAGTTGCGAGCCACTTGCAACCGTAAAAATTCAGTTGCGTAGCACCGACGACCGGCGTCCGTAGCAACAGCGACCTGCGTCGGTAGCAGTGGTGGCCGTGAGCTCTCTCTCTCTCTCTCTCACTGTTACGACGCGTCTCAGATGCGAAATGAGGCTTTGCGTGCTCAGCTGGTCCACCCGATTCACACATGGTGACGTCATAGTGCGAATGCCACACCTGTAAAAAGCCATCCGACGGGGCCGACTGAGCCTCCTGTCAATGAAAAGCCACACCTGTAACAACCACACAAGTGTGCAGATGCATCGTACAAACTCCTAGCGAGAAGACTTCAGAAGTGCAGATGCATCATACAAAAGGAGAGATAAAATAGCCAACGCGTTGTGAAGAACTGACTTGAAAGAGGAAGGGTGGGCTTTCATCTACAAAAGAGGGGACTGAAAATACCTGCTGCTGTATAGGAAGAAGAGCTCGCCGCAGTCGTCGGTCGACCAACTCGACGACGACGAAACGCGGCAACGCCAACCGGCAAGAGCTCCGCCTGGTCTAGCCCCTTGCCTCGTCCTCGCCCTCGCCCAAGATCCAAGTCACAAGTCACGCGACCGCACGCGGCTACCATGACAATGGGCTTCTACTTATAGAGCCATCCATGTTGGGTGCAAGAGAAGAGGTGGCATGGAAGATAATTCCCAGCTGTTCTCCCTTCCATTAGGAGCAAATGGATGGACGTTCAGGATTCTTTTGTAGTGCTGGATCGATGAGGACCAGATGGATGGACGGTTAGGATTCTTTTGTAGTGTCGGATCGATGACTTGGCACTGGCCCTATCCTAGCGAGGCATGCTATTAAATCACTGACTGTGCGGCTCCTTTTTCCGAGTGGTGGGTAGGCCTAGGTATAGATAGCATAGCCTTTACTGTCCGGTGGCCATATTTTCAGGATCTGGAGAGGATGCCTGACGACGGTTTTGTAAGATATAATATGTTGCTTGTCTTTCTTTTTTTTAGACCACCTTGATGCTTGTTTTCTCATCTACAAAAAATACCACTATTTTTTACGCTTGCCGTGACACAACATAACTCCTCCAACCGATGACAGCATTTGCTAGAAATTTCGGCATCAGCTTTTCCTACTTCTGCGGGATTTGGATCGCACGACAAACAATCATACTCCCTCCGTTGTTCTTAAATACAAAATGTCTCAAATAGGACATCTTATATTTATGGACATAGGTGGTATACCATTCAGCTCACAAGTTTAACCAGAATGTTGTGCAAACGAAACAACTATTACAGATTGTCTCAAATTGCAAACAAAAGCCCCATGAGAGATGGATTTCCAACTCCAGCTCTCACAAAAAAGAACATTACAAACTACGTACTGATTTACAGCCACCTCACAAGCACATAGCCTGCCTGACCTAGTCGTCCACGGCTCAAGTATACAAATCACCTTCACAAATAGCATAATCTGCTCAGATCCAGGACGACACATGTAGGATTCCTTCAAAGAACAGGATGCGCAAGCGGAAAAAATGGTCATGATCCAACAAACTACAAGCGGTTCGAGTGGAAAACCGCACATCTTGAAGAGCCACCATGAACAGTAGCACCACCGGAGCCCTAGCCAGCAGCAGCAGGTCACAGTGCAGGCCGGCAGCAGTTCCGGGACATGGCCAGCAGCAGGTCGGAGTTGTGGCCTGCAGCAGCTGCTCGGGGAAGATGCCAGCAACAACTCCAGTTTGCGAGGAAAGGCACCGTCCGAGACAATTGGCAGTCTATGACCATGCCGTCGGTGCGGGAGACCAGTGGTGGGCACCAAAGGGAATCATTGACCTGCAGAACACACACACAGGCAGATGATGTTCAGATTTCTTAGTTTGTTAACAGCCAACATGATCATAGCTGAAGTTAAAGCCCACTGCACACACCCGTGTACGCTGCTCTACAGAAAACCAGGTTCACAACTTCATATGTATATGAATAGTATAAGCTGAATAACATGCATATGTATAGTTAACTAGATCAATGTATATAATCGATCCTCTAATAGCTTCCCAGGAAAGGGAAAATCACATAAAAATATGAATACTACACAGGGCATGCTGAAAGAAGCAAAAGCTTCGGCCAAATTATGCCAGTCTAATACTCTGCACTAAACATTTCAAATGTGTGGTCAGATCAACCTTTTCCGCGTACATGTGTAACACGAAATGGTATCCATCCCTCAGATACAACGATTCAACGACAGCCTAACCTGATGCATGACATGCAACTAAACAGTACAGTCCAATCAAACTACGTCAAATCGCAGTCTAGAACTCGAAACCGAATCTCAGATTATGTAATTTAGCCAAACGGCTGCAGGTAAACAGCCCAGACTTCCGATTCGGGCAAATACCTACCTTCCCCCAGAGCTTGCGTCGTCATGCCCTTTGCTTCATGTATGGCGTCGCAGCTCTCCTTGGTCACCTCCACCAAAGGATCTCCCATCTGGCAAGGTAAAGTCGCCACATTTCAGTCCACTCTGGTCCAGCAATGCGCACGTAAAATGAAGTAAACTGATGTTGTACAGCTACCAAATGATGTGAAGCTCAAACAGATCGAGCATTAGCAAACCAGAAATCCCCTAAATATATCATTTTACTAGCACGAAACCAAGTAAGGATATCTCAGCAACCACTGCATAACAATGTCCTAATCAAACCATCATGACTAACTAATAAAAGCTACTCAGTGATGCTAGTTCCCCAGGAACCAATTGCACAATCCATCCAATGGAAATGTAAACTAAACCCGCACGAAGGCGGAACACAAATATCATTTCACAAATTCCAGCTCTACTAAAGTTATTCAGGTAGGCATCGACACCGTCAGACACATCCAACTGGAGAAGAAAAGATTGAGTGGGAGGGCTTACATTAGCTGTAGCTCGTTGAAAGGTGGTGTAATGCGTGTGTACAGTCCAGATGGGACTCTTCTTGGGCATACACCAAGCAGCAGAGGCTGCCACCAGCTCCGAGACCAGCCCATACTGCATCAGCACCATCGCGGCAAAGAAGTACACCATGTGCTCTAGCTGCATTCACCATTCACAAGCACCAGAGGAAATGTCTCAGCACGAGGCAAACTTCATCTTGTATGCATCAAAACAGAGAGGTAGGGATTGATCAGATCAGTTCTAAATTATTTACCTTCTTTCACGGCATTAATCGAGTTCAGGATGCTCTTCTCCATGATGAGAGTCTGCTGCTAAGAGTCAGAGTTGTCTGCATTGTGAATGAAATCATTGACCTGTGTAAACATCACAGAAGATGGCAGATTCAGTACTTGACAGTGGCATGATCAAATCCTAGTCATACCACAACCACCACTAAAATCGTCAATCGCTAAAAGCAGCTCATGCCCTAAAACCACGGCATGACAACAACATTTTTCAGAACAATTTGAACAGATGAACAACTATATCCTCATGTGTCAGAGGGGCATGAATGGCTAGCACAAAGACAGCACACAAGTACAAAAAACGGCCATGGCACGAAGGCAACATGGAGAAGGGTAGGAGCACGTACAGTCGGTTTGTAGCCGAAGCAGGACACCGCTGCCGCCACCATGGTTGCGATGCGGTGAGCACACCACCACAAGTCCACAACAGAGGCCTACCACTTGGGGTTGCGGTAGCGCCGACGCCGTCGTCCACGCCACTGCATAACTCATGGTTGCCGAGCTGGGATCCAACAAGATGCCTTTGTGGGAGGCATCCATGGCAGCGGCACTCCTTGGTCTCCTGGATAGTATCCCATCTGCCAATGCACATATTGAGTATTCAGTTCACTGTGATCCAGCAAGGATAGAAGTACTATTGGGTCGAAATAAAAATAAAGCTAAATCTGCAGCAGGCTAAATCGTATGAAAATAGGCTAGGCTAGAGAATGGCAGCAGGATTAATCGTATGAAACTAGGCTACACGATGTCTGACAATCGGCAGTCTGCAACCAAGCCGTCACCGCGAGAGACGAGAAGAGTACCTGCCCCTTAGGGCTTGCGTCACCGTGCGCTTTGCGTCGTGTGAGGCGTCGCGGCTCTCCTTGATCACCTGCACTGAAGGATCTCCATCTAGCAAGAGGTAAAGTCGCTACATTTCAGTCCCGGTGATGTGCACAGAAAATGAAGTAAATTAATGTTGCACAGCTAACAAATGATGTTGAAACAGATATCATAAGTTGAGCTGTGAAGCTCATAAAGATCAAGCATTAGGAAACCAGAAGTTGCCTACAGATATCATTTTACTCATAGCACAAGAATAGCAACGACATGTTCTTATTCTTAAGCCTATACCAAGTTAAGAAATCTGAGCAACCACTCCATAACAATGTCCTAATCAGACCATCAGGAGTAACTTAAAACCCAAATTACAGCCAAATGGTGACCCACGTTCCCAAAGAAGTGCCAGTACATCCAATGGAGATCTAAATAAACATAACAAAACAGGGGGAAAAGGAGATAAAAAAAGGACCTTTTTGGTGGTCGTCGTGGGCGAGCTCATCCTCCTCCTGGTCGAGCCACCATGTAGAGGTCGCCCACCTCCTCCCCTTGTACATCGTCGTCGGCCTCCAGGCGAGCACCAAGCAGAGGATGCCAGCCTGGATCTCCTCCTGCTTATCTGCACGGGCACGAGCAGGAGCAGGAGCATGAGCGGGATGGAATCGAGGATTGGAATGGAGGCGGAGGAGAGGAGATCGGCACCTTACAGTGGCCGGTGAGGGGACGCGAAAGCTCGGCCGTTGGTGCTGCTGCTTGGGCAAGGACTGCCACGGCTGGTGCAGCTGCAGCCGATCCGGATCTCGCTGCTCCGGACGGCGGCGTCAGCGAGGACCATACCGGCGGAGTTCCTCGACAGCCTCTACGGCTTGGAGGAGGCGCGGGAATCAGATGGGGGGACGGGGAGGCGGCGGCGGAAGATCTGGTGTGGCCCGGGAGGCGGCGGACGGAGGAGAAGGAGAAGGAGTGAGGAGAAAGGGGATGGGGAGACGCGACTCGCTAGGGTAGGCAAGGTTTCGTTTGGTCCAAAAATCCAAATGCTCCCGCTCGCCCAACTCAAAAATAATTCGGCAAATTTTCGCGGGCTGTCCCGAATTTTTCGTTAGCCGCGCACAAGCGAGGCGGGCCCTCGCGCTGTCGCGCATATGATGTGTACTCTCCCTCGCGCCCTCGCTGTACCACGAAAGTTTGGCTATATTTTGGAGCACTCTGTTCCTCGAACCCGTATGCATGACATATATTGGCTATATTTGGAGCCAACAACAAATCCCTTTTTGTGAGTGTCCTCGCACCGGACTAAGCATCTTTTATGCTCTGTTAGACAGCATGTTGATCCACTCGTCACAAATTGTCTCCCAGAAACTAGCCATCTCGCGTGGGATCATTGGCGCCGGTATGGCGACGACCTCAACGTCATGGTAGGCTCCGGTGCCTATCTTTATGATGGACGGTTGGTTAGGGGCTCATTACTTGTGCCGTGTATCGTGGTCTTTGAATAGTTTTGTTGGTGTGGAGTAGTAATTTTTGCCAAATTCCACAAATATTTTGGGTACAAGTGTCCTGTTATAGTACTAGAAAGCTTGCAACCTTATACTGGTAAAACTAGTCTGACACTTGCCAATCCTCAAGACGATATTTGTTATCAAAAATTGCTAGGGAGATCTACCAAGAAGTTAGTGCCACATGACGGATACACAACCGAACGCGTCGTCCCCCGCGGGTAACTGGGGACCTAGCTCCTCTTCGTCCCTAGTCTGCGCTTCTCCCTACCCTCCTGTCGTCGTCAGCGTGAACCGGCGGGCGAAGCCCGCGTGGTGCCGCCGGCGGCAACCCTCTTCTACCCGTGCGCGCGGGGCAGCGGCGGCCTGCGGCATTGTTCACGGGAGGATCAAGATCTCCAGACGGCGGCGGCGGTTCGACACGGCAGTGGCCATCCGACGACGGTTCAAAGCTACGAGCGGCCAGTTGCAGCGGCAGGCGACAGTGTGGTGGCTAGCACGCGCGGGCCAGGGAGGGGCTAATCTGAGCCAGGAGGGCCCCGATCAGGGCCTGGTGGGCTGCGGCCACCTCCTCCTTGGCCGTTGTCGGGAAGAAAGGCACGCTCCTGTCTCCTGGCTGTTGCGGTGGTGACACCATGTGCCGAGCTCCGGGCGAGCTCAGCCTAGATTAAGCGGCGGTTTTTCGACGAGGATGATGGCGGCGAACATGACTATATTTATAAAGCGAGGCGAAATTCTGATTCGGCAGAGTCAGTGCCACATATGTGCAAAGCAATCAGCATTTTACGTGGCATTTGCATGGACTACATAGCAAAGCGTCGATGGGATCGAGTAGCTAGTTTGCTACAAGTGGTGTCAAGATATTACTTCGGTTTTCAATTCTATTAATATTACGGAGCCAACAAAATCAGGAAATAAAGGTGGAACAGTAGTTGTTCCTGACCAACATCACATATTGCATGACCGGGTCGCCGTTTGAGAGAAATGACTTTGTAGCTTAATTGACCGGCAGAAAATTAAGAGAGCTAGCTAGCTGCTTTCATAGAGAATATCAATTTGTATGTACATACATGTCGTTGATTTCGCTCTCATACGTGTCAATTAATCATGTATATATGGGCTTTCTATTGGAGTCATGGAGAAGCTAACCACGTCGCACATGTCAATTAATCTTGTTGCTAGCCATTTGAACTAGATCGCTACTGCCCTTTCAGCTGCTGATGTAATCAAGCCAGTAGCCACGCATTTGCTCCCGCACGAAAAAATCACTTACTTGAACTTGCTAGCTAGCATGCGCGTGATTGAGGAGTAGCTAGCTAGGTTAATTAGCCAGCGTAATTTTCTCCCCCGTATCGATTTGTGTCCTATGCCACGCCGACTTCTTAGACCCCGTAAATGTAAGTGCAAGTGTAAAATCTTACTACATGATAGTCATGTAAGTGAAGATCTAATAAGTGAAGGAAGTGTTGCCCAAACAACGCTGACCAGTCACAACACCCTTGTATACCCGTACTAGGACCCAATGTAATAAACCGAGAAATGTTTCATGTCCTTGCCGACGCGGATTTCGGGTGAAGGTTTTTATGTGGCCCCGCGTCATCTAACCCCTATCAACCCTTCGAAAGTGGATATTGCATGTGTCTTTTCTTTTTGTTTGGGCTTATATAGGTCATAAAAACATGAAAATCCCAATAGGAGGCCAAGATATTACAAGGATTGTGACGATGACGTCGAAGTGAGAGTTTAGCCCTACAAGTGCAAATCGAATCCTCTCGTGAGATAGTGTTGTTTTTTAAAGGAAGTGTCGCCCCGGAGTTTTGAACCACATATTAACCAAGCACAACACCGTTATATACCCATGCATATTAGGGCCCATGAAAGTCGGGGAGGGTTTGCAGCCCTTCCTCGCTCGGATTTAGACAAAATCCAGTTTAGTGGGCCCTATGTAGTCTATCACCTAGCAATCCTTCGAAAGTTGTTATCGTGTGCTCCTTATCTTTTTGTTTGGGTAAAATAGGTTATAGGAACATGAATGTGCCAGAATGAGGCCAAGTTGTTACAAAAGTTGTGTCGAGGGCATCGAAATGGAATTCAAGACTTACAAGTGCATATCTTTCTCCATGATAAGCTAGCTTGCTTGTGAAATATGTGCCACTAGGGTTAGGTACCGGATCTTGGCCAAGCACAAGACCCTTATATACCTATATTAGGTCCCGATCCAAGTCGAGACGGTTTCCGGCCCTTCCCAACGAGTTCCGGGCTAACCCTCGTTTCGTGGGGCCCTAGTCGTCTAATTCCTAGCAATCTTTTGAAACAGGTAATCGTTGGTGCCTTTTCTATTTGTTGTGTTAGGATAGGTCAAATAAATTTAAAACCCTAAGTGGAGGGCCAAGCTCTTAAAATAATTTTGTTGATGGTGTCGAAGTGGGTGTTCAACCTACAAGTGTATAATTTTCCTACCGGATAGTCCTGTTTGTGAAGTAAGTTCAACCCCAAAGTTGTGTATTGTCTCTTGACCAAGGAAAAAACACAATATCCCACATTATGGCCCCATGCAAGTTAGGAAGGTTTTGGGCCCTTCTCGTCGCGATCAGGCGAAACCTCGTTCCATGGGCCCCTAATAATCTTTCAAAAGTGGTTATCACATGTGCCTTTTATCTTTCGTTCTGTTAGAATATATAGGTCATATGAACATGAAAACCCCAGAAGGATGTCCGCCTGAGGTGTAGGGAAGTTCGGACGACGGAGAGAGGTGTATGTAGTTCAAATGAGTAGGGACGGTCAAACGACCTAGAGATGTGTATACGACAGCGGACGTCCGACCCGGGGCTGTGGATGCTTTTCTTCCCTATTTTCTTGTTATTGGGCTTGTTTCCTCACAACATATTCTTTTCAGTTATTTGCTTCTTAAAATGAAAGGAAGGTCCCAATGTATAGTGGACCTTGACGATCACGATGGTGTAGAATAATTTTGTGCTTTCATTTTAGTTATTACCTCTTGTTTCATGTGTCATTGCATCCCACATGCTATTAGGGTCCTTATTTTATGAAAGGACACAACCACTACTATGATTTCGTGTGTTGTTTTGTTGCCTCACTTTATTATTTTATGCTATAAGACGGTTATTTTTTATATTTTCATGTCTCACTTTGTAGTCACGCGTTATTACTTTACGATAGCAGACGGCTATTCCCTAGTGTTTGATGTGTCTTGTTACTGGATGGTTCAAATCAGTGTTTTATAGGATAATTGTTGTACCAATAACTAGTAACATTGTTTTCTTTGTAGACATATGTACTATTGTGTATTTCCTTCTATGTTTTGATATTTCATGATGTCACGAGAACAATGCCGAACCGTATACAGTGAGAAAATATAGCTTTAAATCTAGTGGCATCCGTGATATCAAGGATCGGACCACCGCCGATGGTGGTGCATGGACACCTAAACCATGTGTAAAAAAATTGCCTTATAACTTTCAAGATATGACACATACATGCAAGAAATTAAGAAAGATCCTACCATGATTGTCGCATCCGTAGTTACCCTATATTTTTGCCCGACTTTATAGGTTCTGATATCGAGAAAATATATCACATCCACTACTTCATATTCAATCGTTTAAAACATAAGGAAGAGCCTGGGGAGGCACAGAATTGAACCAGCTACCAACACAACCTTCTACCCTAGCCAAATTAGCTAACTCATGGGCCACAGTATTACAATTCCTTTTAACAAGAGATAACGAGAACGGCACGAACCGCTTCCTTAACCGATCGATTTCTCTGTAGGTGTAGCAGCAGCTTGACAGGTCCTTCCGATCCGCTGACAGAGCAGACCAGACAGCAGCACAGTCCGTCTCCACCATGTCTATCTGAATGTCATGGTCGACGCAGGAACCCAGGCATCTGAGCAAGGCACTCGCTTCGGCCTCTTCCTCCACGCCGTGCAGGACTCAGCATAAACTCCAAATCAATTAATCTACGTTCCAAATATTTACAAAGCAGCAGGACAAACCAACCTTGAAAGTTAATTTGTTGATCACACACTCAGTTAATCTACGGATAAATCTAGTCATCGATGGTTGACCCGCAAGCTTGAAGAGGGCTAGCTAGCGATGGATGGTGTGCTTGTTTTTCCTTTTTGCAGATATATAATAGTTATAAACCTGGGAAGAGAGAGAAAAGAAGCACGGTGCTTGCATTGGTAGCCCAAGCACTCATCATGCAACGCATGCAATGCATGCATTAAAAGAAACGACGTTGTTGTTGCAGATATAATGCGCGCAGCAGCAGAAGAAGAAGAGGTCCGGTCGTTTCATGTTACGCGCAGCTAGCTAGGAACGGATTAATTAGCAGCACGCGCGCGATACGAACGTACGTACGAACGAAATAAAATCCAAGGACGTACGTGTTGATTGATCTGCGTGCGCACACCGACGGCCGATCGAGACTGATCGATTCGAGACCTACAAACCGGCCGCGCGCGACTGTCGTTGCTTTTCTTCTCCGCGCCCGCAAAGCATACGTACGTATTTGGAAGGCAAAGGCCTAGTGATCGATCGATCTATGCACCCTCCGCCCGCAAAGCACACGTACGTGTGTGGAACGCGAGCGAGCGAGCGAACGCGACTCCATGTTTAGATCCGACCAGGGGGCGACGCAGTGCGGGTCATTGCGCGGAAAAGTGCCGACCCCCTGCATGCAGCCGAGAACCCCGTCAGCCATCTACCGGGACTTCAAGACCTCCAACATCTTGCTAGACTCGGTACGTACATGCGAGATCTCGTCACGTTAATTATATTCTACACCTACCTCTTCCAAACTTAGAACTTGGTGATTCATTCTTCAGAGTTTGATTATTATTCATATGAAGATGCATGCATGTCGTGTTGCTTATTCGCAGCTAGCGAGTAAACTGCTGAAATTGTCAGGTTGCCAAATGCCAACTACTGAACAACGAAAAATGTTGACTAGAACACTAGCTCACACCTCTGAACTAGATTGAGTAAGTCTTCGGTCTAACATTGCGACGCATCCGTACTGACATCTAGTGGTTACATGCATGAACTGATGTGATCGATCAGTTTTTTAATTGGCAGAGTTGCTGGATTTTAGTGCAAGTCTGAGTGCATCCGGTTTGGTTCAGTCTATCCCACTGACTCTTAGCACTGCTACATCTACTCTAATACTGTATTTGATTGGATTGGCTGAGTCTGATACTCCAATTCAGACATTTTCGTGTCAATATTCAGCTGCAGGAATATGTGCAAGTTGGGTTGCAATATTAACATCTTAAAATTTGAACTTTTATAGGATTACAAAGCCAAGCTATCGGATTTCGGGCTAGCCAAAGACGGGCCGGAAGAAGACGAGACGCACGTCTCGACCCGGGTCATGGGCACGCAAGGCTACGCTGCACCGGAGTACATCATGACAGGTAAACACACAAACACAGATGATCCACAAGCACACATTCAGTCTCTACTCCGGAGTTAGTTAACATCGATCCACGCGTTTCGTCTCTCCAGGCCATCTCACAGTGAAGAGCGACGTGTATGGTTTCGGCGTCGTCCTGCTGGAGCTGCTGACAGGGCGCAAGTCCGTGGACAAGAGCCGGCCACCGCGGGAGCAGAACCTGGTGGACTGGGCGCGGCCGTACCTGAACGACTCCCGGCGGCTAGACCGCGTCATGGATCCCAACCTCGCCGGGCAGTACGCCGGCACGGCGGCGCAGAAGGCCGCGGCGCTGGCGTACCGGTGCGTGAGCCTCAGCCCCAAGTCCCGGCCACACATGTCTGCCGTCGTCGAAGCTCTGGAGCCACTCCTCGCCCTCGAAGAGGATGGCCTTGCCGGGCCGTTCGTCTACGTGGCGCCGCCTGACAATGGTGGCAACGACAAAAAAGAGAGAGGCCATACGAGACGAGCAGGTCGGAGGAAGTCCGGGGATGCGGTGGAGTCTGTAGCCGTTGTGGTCGAGCGTGAGTGATGGTATGAGTACGCGTGATTTCGAGCTTGCACTGATCGAACAATGGCGCGTTCATGGGTGAATTCAGATTGGAGTGTTTGTGGAATCATATATGGTTGCCTGACGTCAAAAGAGAAGAAGCTTGAAGAGTTAGTTAGAGATTGTGTAAATTAAATAGGCCATCTCTTATTTCACACAAAAAGGGGCATCTCGTACTTGCATTAACATGTGCGCTTCAGTTTGTTAGCATCTTCTCTGGAGTTCCAGGAAATAGGTGTTTGTTAGTAGTATTTTACTTTCTTGGAATTTGATGAAATAGGTTGCTGCGGGGACTCGCCAAAAACAGAGTATAAAATAAGGATAGCAACATGACCAAGTTTTTAATCATGAAAATACGATGTTTTCTCAAATACAAGAAATTATGTTGATCACATGGAATTGGATGAATTATTAAGATTGGCATAAAGTCTCGGAAATCCATATTGGGTCATAGGTTTAGATGCACCCACTGCCCGAAAATCATTTTTCAAAATGTCAAAAAATTTCAAGTAAAAATTTCGGATATACATCCGAACATTTTATGTTAGCACAAAAAGTTTCGTGAAGAAAAGACATTTTTTGCGGGCTGTGCAAAAAAGACAAATCCAGGTGCAACAAAATGACTTTGTACGCGACATTTTTTTGTCTTTTTTGCACAAGTCACAAGATATGTCTTTTCTTTGCAAAAAAATTTGTGCTAACATAAAATATTCTGATGTATATCCAAAAAATTATTTGAATTTTTTTGACATTTTATGAAAAATTAAAAAATGTTTTACATAATGGCTGCATCTAGCCTATGCCCCGAAACGCCGTGTCCGGAAAGTCTTTACTATAAAATGATAGTTGGTGATAGGGCGTAGCTCAACACTCAACGTTCATCATACGCGTTTAAACCATCCAATCATATCTTCATGTCTCCCCTCAACTTACGATTCACACACGTTGACGTAATTTTTTTTTTGTTCATAAGTATCTCCTCCCATTACTGCTATTTGTGGGATCAAATCAAATCCCCTATTTCCTATATGCCGAGTGTTGCACTCGTCCTCGCTCAGCCTTTTTGCCGAAGGATGAGATCTAGTTTGCCGAGTGTACCGGGCACTCGGTAAACCTGTCAGAGCCTTCAAACATCCATTTTTGTTGCTTCTTTTTTGCTGAGTGCTTCGTTTTTTAAAGGCCGAGAAAAACATGTATCGTTGTTTATCGAGTCACACGTGTGACGGTGTGAGGCACTCGGCCAACAGGTTAATGCCGACCAATCATGTGTTGAAAGCCATATGATGAGTGCAGCACTCGACATATAGCTATACCGAGTGTTTTCGGTATTTTGAAATCGGTGGTGGGAATATTGTGACGGCATGTTTTGTTTGGCTGGTAGTCTCTCTTCTGTGGACACTCTACATGTTATATTTAAGTGATGTTAGATATATTTTCATGTATACTTCTGTGCAAAACTTTTTTATTTCAGAAAATGGGCGAAGCACTTGCATACGGTATGATAAAAATGCATTGTTTTGATCGTTTGCAATACTCAAATATATATGCAAGAATTGTAGAATTCATAGTAATGTTTTTATTCGCTGGTGATTACTGTAAGCGATGTTATTTGAATAATAATTAAAGAGCATGAACATGTTGTTAGTTTATTAATGACCCCACTATAACTTGTAACACACGTTTGACCTAATCATGCAACAAGAACCAACTAAGATATTTTTTAGACTGTGTGCCTTGGAAAACTCTACCAAGATATTTAAGAACGATAAACCAAAGAAGAAGACACAAACTATAACCATGCACTATATAATTTATTCAGTTGTGAAATTTCAATTCAATTATGTGTGAGATGCCATCCCTTTTTGTGTTTTTACAACAAAGTTGGTTATGTTATTCATTTTCTTGTTAAGGGGAACTGTCTAGAAAAAAAAATGGAACTTTTATTAATAATCCATTTGAAATTTAGCACAACAGATCAAAAAATTCAATTATATACATCACAAATGTATAACCAAGACCATAATAATTAATTTTAGCAGCATTGTCGTGTGGTTAACAAAGCTAACTAAGTGCATATTACACGTTAATAATGGATTGTGACAAAAATAACTATAAAATTTTAGTATAAATTATTTATTTTCACTTACCCACATCCTATATTTAATTGGAACGGCCTTGCATGTTCTCCCGAATCAGTGCGTGATGCAGTTGTCGTGAAACCGATGCGTACAAACGAGCGAGCGGACCACATAACTAACGATGAAGTGACCAAGGTATATGGCGCTCCATGGACTCCACCAACTCCATGAGAGACCAAGAAACTCATACACCCAAGAACAACCGTGAGCAATCTACCAAATCATCTAAGAAATCTACTGGTAGAACCCCCTGCACATCAGGCAGGATAACGTGCTCCATTGCGTGCTCCTGAACCACTGCCTGATGCAGCTATGGTGAAACTGGTGCTGGCACTCCGGCGACCGAATGACATTCCCAGCAACGAAAGCCCCGAGACAGATGGCACAGTCGTGCGAGTCCACGGCCTCCGTGGTCTCCTACAGCACACCGACATGGTCGAAGCGTGTCTGTGCCATCTCAATCTCCACGACCGCGGGCTCAGAACGAGTGCACCAAATGTAGAACTTGTGAGGCGAAGAGCTAGCAGGAGAAAGATGGATTGAATTTTGGGATGACATGAGTATATATATAGAGAGAGTAGCGTTAAAAGTGAACAACAACTTACAGGGGATCTCGGGCTACTGGGAACAGGTTTTTAAGAAAATAAAAAAAAATATTTAATGCTTCAAATTCTTTAAGAAAATAAATAATAGGCACATTTTGTGAGTTTTTTTAGCGAAAACCGGCAGGAGCTCTGCCTATTCATTATAGAAGAAGAGAAACCTAGGACATTACAAACCCACGCAAAGGAAACAAACCCCACATGCGGATTATTCCCGACGGATTAGAACACTCGCCGACCCCGAAGGGTGCAACGCACACAAAACCTGACGGAACTCCTCGAAAGCCAGAAAGGCCACCTCAAGGTAAGTCTGGCGCGTCGCAGAGAAGATACGCCGGTTTCTCTCCTTCCAGACGTTCCACATAACGTAGATGATTCTCCCACTTCTTTCCCGAGCCTGGACGGAGGTGGTGCCCGAGGTGATCTTACTCCACGCCTTGTCGATGGAGTCGTGAGACCCAGAGAATGGGCCAAGCTTGTCCACGGACCAAGCATCAATGGTGTTCCACACCGCCACCGTGAAAGGGCACTCCATACAGAGATGGAAAGCCGTTTCGGGGTGAGAGAGACAAAGCTGAGACATGGGCTCATGAGGCCAACCCTTGGTGGCAAGGAGATCGGCAGTGAGGATGCGATTGTATGTAGCCTAATATGCAACGTATTATTCAACAACAGTCTCCAAGGTTCGTATAAATCATGGGAATGGTTGCTATGGACTTAGGGATGGCAACGCAGGTAAAAATTCTATTAGGGTAAGGTCATGGGATAAAAATTACCCCATGTGTACGTAAATGGAAGAATGGTGTACCCAACTGATAGAGCGGGTACGGGTATAGGATCTTACAGCATCTCCATCGGCACCCCCGAAATTTTGTCCGGTACACTCCAAATTGTGTCAGTTTTGGAGGGTGTCGGGCACAATCCGGAGAGTTGCCCACAAACGGCACCCTCCCAAACGGCCGGCCCTATCCATTTTGTGCCCACTTTTCTCAATATGATCATATTGTTAGAGAGATATTTGTATATCGTACTTTCCCTATTACATAGGGGGTTCCCTGCATATTTGCACCCGTACATGTATTATATATTGTGGCCTTTGGCCTCGTGGAATACAAGTTGCTTATTCCTAACATGGTATCAGAGCTAGGTTAACCGCACGCCGCAACTCGTGTTTTTCCCAAGTTTCACGTACAGATCAATCGATCTTCGTCGACCCTGTTCCTGGCTGGCTGATTGCGTGGATCACACGTTCGTTGGGAGACCCCAAGAGGAAGGTATGAAGCAGTGTAGCAGCAGTTTCCCTCAGTATGAAACCAAGGTTTAATCGAACCAGTAGGAGCAAGAAATCACTTCTGAAGGTTGTTGGTGGCGCCGTTTACGTTCACCAAAGTGGAATCTACAGACAACACAATCAAACTACTTTGCCCCAACGAAACAGTGAGGTTGTCAATCTCACCGGCTTGCTGAAAACAAAAGATTAAACGTATGGTGTGGAAAACAGTAGTAAATTGCAGAGAATGAAAAGGAACAGTGTTTGCAGTTGGTTGTATTATCAGTGTAAAAGAATGGACCGGGGTCCACAGTTCACTAGTGGTGTCTCTCCATAAAAGATAACTAACATGCTGGGTAAACAAATTACAGCTGGGCAATTGACAAAATATTGAGCGCATGACAATGCATATATATGACATGATGATTACTATGATATTCTTGTGGTCATTACGACAAAATACATAGACCGTTATCCAACAGCGTCTATGACTAATAATCCACCGCCAAGTTGTCATCCGAGTTCCCGTTGGTATTAAGTTGCAAGCAACGGATAATTGCATTAAGTAATGTGCGTAATGTAAACAAATGCATTAGATCTAACGACGCACCCTTAAGCTAAGCATCGGTTATTTTATCCCTAGTGGCAACAGCACATCCACAATCTTAGAAGTTATTGTCACTCTCCCAGATTACCGGAGGCATGAACCCACTATCTAGCATAAATACTCACTCTTGGAGTTACAAGCATCTACTTGGCCAAAGCATCTACTAGTAACGGAAAGCATGCAAGATCATAAATAACATATAAGATAGATTGATAATCAACCTTACATAGTATTCAATATTCATCGGATCCCAGCAAACACAACATGTAGCATTACAATAAGATGATCTTGATCATGATAGGCATCTCACAAGATCTAAACATGATAGCATAAAGTGGAGAGACAACCATCTAGCTACTGCCATGAACCCGTAGTCCAAGGATGAACTACTCACGCATCACTCCGGAGGCAAGCATGGTGATGTAGAGCTCTCCGGTGATGATTCCCCTCTCCGACAGGGTGCCGGGAAGAGCTTGTGAACCCTCTCGAGCTAGGGTTGACGGCGGCGGCGTCTCTGAACTTTTCATAGATAATGGCTCGGTTATTTAGGGTTTTCACGTCGGGAGGAATAAATAGGCGAAAGGGCGGCGGCTGCAGAGCCACGTGGGCCCCACACCACCCCACGGCGCGGCAGGGGGCCCGCGCGGCCCCATGGTGTGGGTGCCTCGTGGCCCTCCTCCGTCTCTCCTCTGGACTCCGTGTTCGTGTTGGAAAAATAGGAGGTTCTGTCCAAGTTTCGTCCAATTCCGAGAATATTTCCAGACTAGCTTTTCTGAAATACAAAAACAGCAGAAAACAGGAACTGGCACTGTGGCATCTTGTTAATAGATTAGTCCCAGAAAATGCATAAAAATGCTATGAATTATATATAAAACATGTAACAATTGGTATAATATCAACATGGAACATCAGAAATTATAGATACGTTTGAGACGTATCACTGGCTGCCGCTCGTCTCCGGCCGCTCCCGGCCGCCGCCTTCCCGGGCCGCCTCTGTTTCGGCCACCTCTGCCCCGGCCGCCGCCGTCCCGGGCCAACTCCGCCCCGGCCACCTCCGTTCAGTCCGCCGCCGTCCCGGGCCACCTCCGCCCCGTCAGTCCTCGTTTTGGCCGTCGTCGTCCTTATTCGCTGTTGTGCACCTCCGCCTTGGTCCGCCATCTCTAGCCGCCGTCGTCCCGCGTCTCCGGCCACCGTCCCGCATCTCCGGCCGCCGTCTCTGGCCACCGCCGTCCTCGACCCGTCAGGTCTCGTCCGCGGCTCCACGCTTCCCTTCGCGAGCTGCTCCTGACTCCTAACCACGTATCGATCTGATCTGGATCGGGGTTGACCGAGCAGTTTTCTTCAAAAAAAAAAGGAAAAAAATGTCTGCATCGTCGGGCTATGTCGCGATTCCTCGCTGCTCGGTGATCTTTGATGGCACGAATTATCCTGATTTCACTGCCTCTATGCGCATTCATATGCGCGGTCTTCGTCTCTGGGGTGTGCTTTCCGACGAGGTCTCGTGTCCGCCGTGCCCCATTGCTCCTACTGCTCCTATTCCGCCGACGCCACCAGTCCTTGCTGCCGATGCTGCTCAGGCTGCAAAGGATGCCGCTAAGAGTGCGGATGATGTTGCTATTGCTGCGTATGACCAGAAGGTTAAGGAGCATTCTGACGCCCTTGAGACCTACCGGCTGGATCTGACTGCTTACACCCAGTGGATTGATGATGATGCTCGTGCTGCAGCTGCTCTCACTGCCAGTGTTCTACCGCAGTTTGCCTCTGAGTTTATGGGCCTCAGTACTGTCGCTGACATGTGGGCCCACCTTCGTCAGCATCATCAGCCGTCCGGGGATGCTCTATATTTGTCTATGGTTCGTCAGGAGCATGATCTTCAGCAGGGTGACTCTACCATTGATCAGTTCTACACGCAGAGCGCTGCTATCTGGCGTCAGCTCGACTCTCTTCGCACTGCAGTGTGTGGTGCCTGCCCGTGTTGTCAGACTGTGCGTTCCGACTTGGAGTTTCAGCGCGTATATGAGTTTTTGTCTCGACTCCGCAAGGAGTTCGAGCCCCGATGTGCTCAGCTGCTTGCTCGTGGTCGTGTCCCTATCTCGGAGGTGATGTCTACGCTTCGTGCTGAGGAGACTTGTCTACGTGGTGTTGGGTTGCTTGAGGTTCCTTCTGTGCTTGCTGCCCATGGTCCTCCTTCGTCGCCTGCTTCGTCGACTCCTTCGCGGTCCACTGCTCTGCCACTTTTACCAACTCCTCAGGGACAGGGCCCAGGTCGTGGCCAGGGTCGTGGCGCTCGTCCACGCTCTCACTGCACCTACTGTGATATGGATGGCCACATTGAGTCTCGTTGCTACACGAGGGAGCGTGATCTGCGTCAGCAGAAGGTGTCTGCTTCTCTTGGGACGCGTGCTCCTTCTGGCTCGTCAGGGTCTTCTGCCAGCCAGCTTACTGACTCTGGTTGTCGCGTCATTCTTGACGCCGATTCTTGTTCTGTTCAGGATCATCGTACACAGGCTCTGGTTGGAGCTGGCCCTCGCCGCCGTGATTCTCAGAGGCTTTGGGATATAGACTGGCTATGTGTTCCTTCCGCTGCTTCATCGCCTGCCAGTTCTTTTGCTGTCGTCGCCTCTGTCACCGGCTCGTTTCAGCAGTGGCATCATCGTCTTGGTCATCTTTGTGGTTCTCGTCTGTCATCATTAGTTCATCGTGGTCTTCTGGGGCCTGTCTCAGGAGATGTTTCTTTACAGTGTCAGGGTTGTAGGCTAGGAAAACATATTCAGTTACCCTATCCTACTAGTGCGTCTGTATCTCAGCGTCCTTTCGACTTAGTTCACTATGATGTTTGGGGTCCGGCTCCTTTTGCTTCGAAAGGAGGCCATCGATATTATATCATTTTTATAGATGATTTTTCTCGTTACACTTGGCTGTATTTTATGTCTTCTCGTAGTGACGTTCTCTACATATATAAGCGTTTTGCAGCTATGATTCTTACGCAGTTCTCTACGCATATTCGTGTGTTTCATGCTGACTCTGCTGGTGTGTATATCTCCAAGCATTTGCGTGGTGTCCTTGCTGAGCGGGCACTCTCGCTCAGTTCTCTTGTCCTGGTGCGCATGCTCAGAACGGCGTGGCTGAGCGTAAGCATCGTCATCTTCTTGAGACTGCTCGTGCGATGATGATCGCTTCCTCTCTTCCGCCTCATTTCTGGGCCGAGGCTGTCTCTACCTCGGCCTATCTCATTAATCTCCAACCTTCTGCCGCCCTTCAGAGTGCCATTCCTCTTGAGCGCCTCTATGATTGTTCTCCTGACTATTCTATGCTTCGTTTGTTCGGTTGCGTTTGCTACGTTCTCCTTGCTCCTCGTGAATGCACCAAACTAACCGCTCAGTCTGTTGAGTGTGTTTTTCTCGGATATAGTGATGAACATAAGGGATATCGCTGTTGGGATCCTGTGGCTCGTCGAATGCGTATTTCTCGGGATGTGACTTTTGACGAGTCTCACCCTTTCTACCCGCGCTCGACCTCCTCAACCTCTACTGTGGAGGATCTCTCTTTTCTTACTTTTCCTGATTCTCCTCCCGTGGCCCCTCATATTTATCCTTCTCCTCCTGTTGATCCGGTGCCATCTACTCCGACGCTTTCTTCTCCTCCTTCGTCACCGCATTTTTCACCCTCCTCACTGGTGCCTTCCCCGTCTCCGTCTTCTCCGATTCTTTCTTCTCATCCTACTTTTCCTTTTCATTATACTCGTCGTCCACGTGTTATGACCGAGTCATCTGATGCACCCTCTACTTCTGGTGCACCGTCTCAGCCGACTTATTCTCTTCGTCCTCCCCCTGATTTCTATAATCCCGCTACCTACAGTGTTTTGGCTGTCTCGGAGCCAACTACGTATCGTGAGGCTGTTGTTCATCCTGAATGGCAGCTTGCCATGGCTTAGGAGATTGCTGCGCTTGAGCGCACCGGTACGTGGGAGATCGTTCCTCTTCCTCCTCGTGTTCGTCCTATCATCTGTTAGTGGGTCTATAAGGTTAAGACTCGCTCTGATGGGACCCTTGAGCGTTACAAAGCTCGTCTGGTCGCTCGTGGCTTTCAGCAGGAGCATGGTCGCGATTATGATGAGACTTTTGCTCCAGTGGCTCACATGACCACTGTTCGGACTCTTCTTGCTGTGGCATCTGTTCGCCATTGGTCTATATCTCAGCTTGATGTTAAGAATGTCTTTCTTAATGGTGAGTTGCGTGAGGAGGTTTATATGCAACCACCACCTGGGTATTCTGTTACAGATGGCATGGTCTGTCGTCTTCGCCGCTCTCTCTATGGCCTTAAGCGAGCCCCTCGTGCATGGTTTGAGCGCTTTGCTTATGTGGTCACGGCTGCTGGTTTCTCTCCCAGTGCTCATGATCCTGCGCTGTTTGTTCACTGTTCTCCTCGTGGTCGCACTCTTCTTCTTCTATATGTTGATGACATGATCATCACTGGTGACGACCCTGAGTATATTGCCTTTGTCATTGCACGTCTGAGTGAGCAGTTTCTTATGTCGGATCTTGGTCCGCTTCGTTACTTTCTTGGGATTGAGATCTCGTCCACCACTGATGGTTTCTTTATATCCCAAGAATAGTATATTCATGATCTTCTTTCTCGTGTCGCTCTTACTGATGAGCGTACTGTTGAGACTCCCATGGAGCTCAATATTTCTCTTCGTGCTTCTGATGGCGATCCTCTTTCCGATCCTACTCGTTATCGACATCTTGTCGGGAGTCTCGTCTACCTGGCTGTTACTCGCCCTGATATTTCTTATCCAGTCCATATTCTGAGTCAGTTTGTTTCTGCTCCCACTTCGGTTCACTATAGTCACCTTCTTCGTGTTCTACGCTATCTTCATGGAACGATCTCTCTTTGTCTCTTCTTTCCTCGTTCCAGCTCGTTACAGCTTCAGTCCTACTCCGATGCTACTTGGGCTACTGATCCTTTGGATCGCCGTTCGCTTTCTGCTTACTGTGTTTTTCTTGGTGGTTCTCTCATTGCCTGGAAGACAAAGAAACAGACCGCTGTTTCCCGTTTGAGTGCAGAGGCTGAGTTGCGAGCAATGGCTCTTTTGACCGCTGAGGTGACTTGGTTACGGTGGTTACTTGCAGATTTTGGTGTCTCTGTTACGACACCCACGACTCTATTGTCAGACAGTACAGGTGCTATTAGCATTGCACGTGACCCGGTGAAGCATGAGCTTACTAAGCATATTGGTGTTGATGCTTCTTTTGTCCGTGCTAGTGTGCAGGATCAGATTATTGTGCTCCAGTATGTGCCTTCAGAGTTACAGTTGGCGGACTTCTTCACGAAGGTCCAGACTAGAGCACAGCATAGATTTTTCCTCTCCAAACTCAATGTTGTGGATCCACCATGATTTTGAGGGGGGTGTTAGACAGATATTTATATATCGTACTTTCCCTATTACATAGGGGGTTCCCTGCATATTTGCACATGTATATGTATTATATATTGTGGCCTTTGGCCCCGTGGAATACAAGTTGCTTATTCCTAACACATATTTCTATCTAAATCACATAAAACCGGAATGCATAGTCCAATATTAATTTAAGCATAGGAAAATATATAATTATTACATGAATGCAAATTCAAACTTAAATTAAAAATTCGGCAAGTTATATTGAACAACATGCTCGTGTGCCCTGCGCCCACAAGTGCGTGACTAGATCATTCTGTAGGTGATCATGAGTTGTTTAATCAGGAATTTCATACCATACTTGGTAAAAATACCATATATGGAATTCCTCTTTAATATTTTGATACATCCGTACACAGACATAAAAGTGCGGGCTGGCACTATAAAATGTGGAAATTCCTACCTCTACGTAGTACTCCCTCCGTATCAAAACATAATATTCTCTATCTAGTTTGTACACACATGTATCTAGACATATTTTAGTGCAAGATTCATGTAAACCTTGCACTAAAACATGTCTACATACATGTGTGTACAATTTAGGTAGAGAGTCTTATATTTTGATACGGAGGAAGTACTAAAGTAAATAAAAACTCTATATGAAATGGACGCGCCAATAGCTAACAATCGCAAACCGGGATTGGAGCACATCAAATGCAAGCTCTACATCTTTTCACACACTCTCTTGTTTAGATGCAAAGTTAGAGTTTGCCTCACTAAGTGGGTTGCGGGTTGTCTTCACAAATGTCGACCAACGAGGATAGACGTCATCTACTAGGTAGTAGCCCTTGTCGTAGTCATGGTCATTGATCACATAGTTGCACTCCGAAGTTTGGCCTTCAACAAGTCTCGCATGGGACCGTTACAACACGTTGATGTCATTGTGAGAACCATTCATACCAAAAATTGCATGCCAAATCCACATATCATAATCTATCACAGCCTTAAGCATAACGCTAGACGCTCCAACATGTCTTCCTTTGTACACCCATGGCCAAGCAAATGGAAAATTCTTCCATCTCAAATGCATGACCTCAATACTCCCAAGCATCCCAAGATCGGCCAAGCCACAAGTAAATAAAACTTCATAACGTGGTACAAAACTAACGGCTGCAACATTGATTAATCTGCACGATTTTATATCCATGCGATTAGTACTCTCGTTGCTCTGACATCATGTGCTCTGTCTTTTTCCTCGACCAATATAGCTAGTGATTATATGCTACGGTACATATAAAAAATATGGGCGCGCCTGGATTCTTAGTCGACGTACACAGTACATCTGCCAGCCTAGCTACTGTATACCATTTACGTTTAGGTTTTTTTTTTTTGAGAACACGATTTACGTTTAGGTGCTGTTTGTTTCCGCCCGGCCCAAGCTGTGCGTAATTGTGTGTGCTGTACTGCTGTGTTCTTTTGTTGGGCTTAACTAGGCTGGGTTTGGACCGGCTGATTGATTCCCTTAACCTTCGCTCCAACAAAAAATGATGGGCTGCACTTGAATGTCTATTTGCTAAAAGGTTTGCAGCATAAAGAAAACTAGAAGATACGTGGGTATCACTTTAGAAACTATATCGTGTAAATAAAATGATATAAAAGGTATGACATATTAAATAATATACGAAAATTAATTGGCATGGTCGTCATACTAAATTTTCATAGACATGAATTGCGTGTGTAGTATATATTGTTAATGTGAACTATTAGATGGTTGGAGGAATGCATGATGTGTATATTAATAAGTATTATTGCAAATGACATGGACAATTGATTGGCTAATAGCATGGATGATGTGGATAGCTTGCATGTTGAGATAGAAAAATAATAAATACACTTAGTGGGATTTTGCTTTATAAGAAGTATAGATAGATTACGACGTGTGTTCAATGTAACTATGATTATATGAAAAATACATTTACAAAATAATATTTGCAACCCGTAACCGAAAAAATTTAGTCACAACCCACATGTAACTGGGAATAAACTCAGTGACGAGACACTTGCGACCGGAAAAAATTCAGTTGCAACCCACTTGCAACCGAAAAAAATTCAATTCCAGCCAACTTGCAACCGGAAATCTCAGTTACAACCCAATTGTAACTGAAAAAAAAACTCAGTTGCGAGCCACTTGCAACCGTAAAAATTCAGTTGCAACCCGCTCCCTGTCGAAAAATCTCAGTTACAAATCACCTGCAACTGGAAAAAAGTTAGTTGCAACTCACAGCCAACCATGAATAACAACGTAGATATGACTATTTATATCAATTGCAGCCTACTTGCAACTGGAAAAACTTGGCTGCAACCCGCTTGCAACTCACATCCAACACACATCACAAACCCACTTTCACCTGGAGAAAATTTAGCAGCTCCCAACCACCACCAACCATAATGTAAATTAAACAGTCAAAATATTTTCTCTCGGTTGCAACCAACTTGAAATCAGAAAATAAAAAACTCAGTTACAACCTACTTAAAATTGGAAAATCTCCAGTTGTAACCTTTATGCTAAGAAGAATCAGTTCGATCCAGCAATTGAGGAGCCGAAGGTGCTCAAATTTAATTATCTATCCACCGGTAGTTTAATTTTCATATTTTTGGAAAATGTTCAAATTTCTAAAATGTTCAGATTTGAAATTTGTTCATATTTCAAAAATTGTTCAAAAATAATTTCGGTTCATAGAGTTTTTTGTGTTCACTTTCTAAAAATCGTTCAAAAATAATTTTTGTTCATAGACCTTTTTAGGTTCTCTTTTTAAAATCATTCAAAAATCGATTTCATTCACCGGCCCTTTTTGTTAACTTTTAAAAATAGTTTACGTTCAACATCATTTTCTATTCATTTTTAAAAATCGTTCATAAATAGTTTTCGTTCAGCTGCCTTTTCTATTCACTTTTAAAATCGTTCAGAAATAACTTCCGTTCATCGCCATTTTCTGTTCATTTTTTAAAATTGTTCAAATTTCTTTTTTGTTTTCCTTTTTTGGCTTTTTCTTTCTTCTTTTTGTTTCTTCTAATATATTATTCTAAAATTTTGTTAAAATTTTCATTTTTTGAAAAATGTTCAAATTTAAAAAGTGTTCAGATTTGAAAATTGTTCGGATTTGAAAATTCTTCATATTTCAAAACGTGTTTAAAAATAATTTTTGTTCATAGAATTTTTTCTGTTCACTTTTTAAAAATTGTTCAAAAATAATTTCCAGTAATGGACTATTTTCTGTTCACCGTTTGAAATCGTTCAAAAGTCGTTTTCCTCCACCAACCTTTTTTGTTCACTTTGAAAAAATTTAAAAATAGTTTCTGTTCACCATCATTTTATGTTCGTTTTAAAAATCGTTTAAAAATAGTTTTCGTTCACCCGCCTTTTTTGTTCACTTTTAAAATCCTTAAAAAATAGTTTCTGTTCACCGCCGTTTTTTGTTCATTTTTGAAAATGTTCATATTTTTTTGTTTTTCTTTTGTTGGTTTTTTTTCTTTCTTCTTTTCTATTTTATTTTAAAATATCATTTTTTTAAAATTTTGATTTTTGAAAAATGTTCAGTTTTGAAAAAATATATATTTGAAAATTGTTCAGATTTGAAAATTGTTCATATTTTAAAATTGTTCATATTTGAAAAACCGTTCAAAAATAATTTCCGTTCATGGAGTTTTTTCTTTGAACTTAGAACCATCTAAGAGTCGCGAGCTGGACAACGGTGCGATGGCAACAGCGCGGGACGACGTCGGTGCACATGATGGCGGAGTTAACCGCGGTGAGCAGCGGCAACACGGGTTGGAGATGATGTGTACAGTGAGGAGTCTTAACACGTTCACACACACAGTATAAGATTATCTCGTATATGACCGTCGAAACGAAAAAATTACAACACAAAAGTTGTGCGAAACGTTGATATTAATCTAGTCGTCAAAGGATTTTATGAACGGTCGACCGAGTGCAAATAATTAGATACAATTCGGCTAAAAAAGGTTCGAACATCGATTCAAAATTGAGAAGTTACAATCCACGAAACTCGAAACTGAGTATAGGAATGGAACCTGCTCGTGTACGCGCACAATTTTCGTGTACACATTTTTCAAAGTAGTTCGAACATTTGTACTTGTATGTTTATTTAAAGAAATTCGAACATGCACTCTCCGAACGAAGAAAACCGCCCGAAAAGAAACAGGAAACAGTGGAACCAAAAGGGGAGGAAAGGAGTCAGCAGCCATAAGTCGTGAAGTAGGAGAGCCTGCGCGAATCGACCGCGCCGCTAACAGGGACCTTCTAGCGGGCCGGCCCATGTGAAGATTTTTCATTTTTCAATTTTCCTTCTTCGTTTTCCTTTTTTCTTTTTCTTTATTTTTTCGTTTATTTTTCTGTTTCTTTTCTTTTTATTTTTTATTTTTTCCATTTTTTTATTTTTTTATGAATTTAAAAATGTTTAGAAATGAAATATATTCATATTCGAAATCTGTTCAAATTCACAATTTGTTCATATTCTAAAATTGTTCAATTTTGAAAATTGTTCATATTCGAAAATTGTTCAAATTCACAATTTGTTCAAATTTGAAAAAAAATTAAATTAGAAAGTTGTTCAAATTTGAATTTTGTTCATATTTGAAAGTTGTTCGAATTTAAAAGTTCAAATTTAATAAGCGGTCAGATTTTTGAAAAATGTTTCATAACTGAAAAATGTTCTTTTTCAGAAACGTTTTCCAATTTTTGTTTCCATTTTAAATTTAACAGAGTGAAACAGAGGAAAAGAAAGAAAAATTGTACTTGTGCCGTTCCACTAGGCCAAGCACGCGTGCGTCCTTCAGGCGGCGTATTGCCACCCCGCCGCTGTGGGGCGTTATACAACATCTCCCCTGCCTCGCCTCGAGAACTGAGCACGACCCTTTAATAAATGGGTCGGCCCGTTTAGCATGCCCGGAGATGTGGAATGTATTCAGCCCGTGGGGCCTATTTTTTCAAGAAAATATTAAAAATAAAATAAAAAAGATAAACGGGTTGTGCCGTGCCGACCCACGTGTCTGGCCTCGAGGCCCAGGCACAGCCCGTTTAGCCACGTGTCGGGCCAAGCCCTTGACGGGCCGGGCATGCGTGTTTGCGGGGCCAATTGGCCAGCTTTATCCAAACATGGGTAAGTTCGCTGACACGTCTAAGGAGACGGCCATGTAGGAAAGAATTGTAGTCAAACTGGACCAAAGGATGCTTTTTCTTTTGAGAGATGCATAATGATGTTCACATGTATACATAAATGCTCAGGTGGATTACATGTTTGAGGTTGTCTTCCTAGAAGCCATCAAGCCGATATTACCCTATGAATTGTTGTATAGAGTTTAAATTACAAAATTGAGCTCCACTTTGGTCTAAATTAACTCCTGGAATTTGAAAACCTGTTTAAAACTCTATTTGTCTCTATTTACATGTGCACCAACGGAAAAATGTTCATAACTTGGTTATACATTGTTAGATAAATGAGATATGGGCGAACTCACCACCGTTAAATCTAGCCTTGAAGCAAGCGCTTGACTCTCTCCCTTGTCTCTATTTGAGTGGTTTTAACCAATTAGACGCAATTTCATAAAGTATATGGAAGCATATTCATTCTCCCCACTTCTCTTGCTTGATCCCCTTCGCTCCTTCGGAGATAATACACATGTGCAAAACCAAGGCCTAAACGAGTGAAACGAAGGATGTTTTGAGTGGTTTTGAGAGAGAGTTTTTTTTTTTGCGAGGGAAACATAATTGTATTAATTTATAGAAGTGTTACAATCCCGACCGATACTACTCTGAATTACATCCGGAGCCGAAGCTATCCACACTTGGGTTCTATTTTCAATCATACCAAGTCTAGCTAAATCATGACTAGCACCATTGCACATCCTAGAAATTTTAGATATGGAGGCAATACGATCAGAAGCAAGGAGCAGTCGGAGATCCTCAACTAGGTGTGCTAGACACGATCCATCCTTTTCCATGCATGAAGCCATCTTGGTTAGCTCCAGACTATCCGTTTCCACTAGGATAGGCTCTTCGCTGAGATCAAGAGCTAGCTGAACCCCATGCAGGCAAGCCAGCAGCTCTGCTATGTTTAGACCAAAGTAGAGTTTAGGTTTGTGACTAAAACTCAGCTACAAATATAGGGGTAACATGGACCTCTCTCTTGTCTTTTTGGCCAAACTAGTTCGGGCCGCTCACATTCAAACACAAGTTTAGGAAGGAGAGCACATATAAATCACCACACGTGAAAATGCAGTCAGGGAGTCACATGCCTAAATTTGATGGATGCCGAGAGCAATTTCGTGATCCCGTAGCTTGGTCCATTTGTTGACATAACCGGATAAAAAGTGCAACACAAAATATTTATTTCTACAGTAGGTTATTGTTGTTTCAGTTATGAGTTTTGTTCTCAAATAGTAGAAGGGTTTAGACCGTTATACGATAAGAATTAAATAGCAAGGATAGGCAAATGTATGCATATGTCGTTTGCATGTTCAACAACGTCAACCTTACACCAATTTACAGCACTTCCACAATTAACATACCGTATAAAGAGTGATTTGGTGAACTTTAAACTATCAATGAAAAAGAAAAGGTGTAGTAGTCAAACAAGCAAGCAATCAACCAATTATAACATGCATGTACAATTCAAACTAATTTCTAAATACTGTACAATCCTACGAATCAAGTGACCAATATGGTCACCCCAGCTGCTCCCGTTTTGTACGGTTAACACCTTGTGGATTCCCCGTTCATGTTGTCAAGAATGGCAATCACACCGATCACAAATGCCTGGTCATAGCCCGGTTGCACCACCACATGGTAGAAGTCCTTGCCGGCCATCATCCCCTTCGCTCCAATCTAATCCAGACATAGAAAACACACATAATTTGAATCACTTCTTGACGAAATGACATAACCGTTGGGGTACAGGTTGAATTTTACCTGTGCTACGACGTGGCCTGCTCGGCTTTTGACGGCGCAAGCTCTCTCGGCGAAGGATCCGGTGACCTCGTAGTCCCACTGCCGCTTCCTCCCCTTGGGTTCGACGGTGACCCGGACATCGCCCGGCACGCAGCTGAGCACCAGCTTAGGGTCTTGCAAAGTGAACACCGGCTTGCTCGGTTCACCGAAGTCCATGAGATACCCTTTCCACCTGTTGTTCACGCTCAGCGCTTGGACAACTCCTCCCTGACGTACGAGAAGATCAGATCAGTTCAAGACATTCAGAATATGATGGAACATGGAGCAGCTCGAGCTCGATCTACGAACTAGCCTTCTTGTGGATGAAGAGGATCGCGGTGCCATTGCCGTCCCTGACGATGAGCTGCCCACTGGCGCCGATGATCCCGCAGCCGTCGACGCTGAAGATGACCCTCTGCTCCCGGTCGGTGACCACGAAGCCGCCTCCGGTCACGGTGGGCGGACGCCGCCGGACCAGGAGCACGGCGTGCAGAGAGCTGCAGAAGAGCTTGCTGACAACCGGGGTGAGGGGCGTATGCGCACCCATGATTGATATTTGGCCTGCGTGTAGAAGTTTCGGCAATGCATCAACCAAGGAATAAATAGAGTGATTTGAGTGTGGATCTGCCCATGACTCGTGTTACGTCTACCCACCTGCCTAACCGGCCGGAGAACGCTAATCGACGCTGTACGTGTGATTATCGCGAACCATGCGATTCCACGAAGGTTAGCGGTCGAAGCAATGCATGACAACGCCTTGTATATATACGCAGGACCACAGCTAGGAGAACGATGGCCGGAAGAATCTTTGAATGCACTTGCTTCCGGCTACCAAACTGCAGCTTTATGCAACCCTTTTGAGGAGTTTACGTTCAGCTAAAAATAAGGAGATTATGCCTAATTGCATGACTAATCATGCGTCCGTGCCTACGTGTTGCCTTTATGGATACCGCATACGGTAAGTCTTAATGCTTCGTGCATGATTGACAGAATGACAGGTCGATCAAGGAGAAAGATAACCGAGCTTATCCTCATCACGAGCCAAGTTTTTAGTTCCGAGTTTTATTTCCATCGTAAAGCTGCCGTGTTAATCATGGACAGTAAGCAAATTTTCATTTTACTTTGAGGCTTTTAGCGGGGTTGCAAGTCTCTCGCGATCGTAGACGTAAGGTAAGAGTTTTTGAGGAGTTTACGTTCCTAAACATAGGGATTATGCCTAATTGCAGGCCTAATCATGCGCTCGTATGTACGTGTTGCGGATACCGCATACGGCAACTCTTTGTTGCACAACCTCTGCCGGCTGGCCGGTCCCGAGGGGTGTGCAGCTGATGTAGCCCAACCTACGTCTCCTACAACAAGTGGCCCAATGACAAGAGCAAGAATCAAAACTCTCCATGATAAGGTGAATTCACTCCTATCTATGTGTGATCTCGACACTCCTTTGAATGGGTTGCTACTTCATTCGGATTCTTTGTGCATACTCAGGAACCACCTTGACGACGTCCCACAATGGAGTGAAGAAGATGACCGAGAGAAGACCCAAGAAGAAGGCCAAGAGAGCAGCCAAGAAGGAGAAGATGAAGTTCAAACAGCCTCAGGCGGTACTACCGGACCAGACCCGGTACTACCGCCCACGCCTGACGTGTCACCTGCTGAAGCTCCTACCGGGGTCGGTACTACTGCATCAAACCACCCCGGTACTACCGCATATGGCCACCCCGGTACTACCGCGCCTACTACCGTATCTCCAAGAAGCTCCTGGTGTCGCCGGGTTCTAACCCGGTAGTGACCCCGGTAGTAGCCCGGTACTACCGCAAGTCCGGTACTACCGGGTTCAGACCGGTACTACCGCTGCGGGCGAATCTGCACGCTGGAAAGACCCTCTTGCCTTGTAATCTTATCCCTTTGGATCTAGAGTATAAATGGTTCGTCCCCTTCCTAGGGTTAGGGTTAGACTATGATTTGGGAACTAAAGTAGAGACTTGCTTCTTCTTATCAAAGTGTCTCTTTCCTCCTATGGAGATGACTCAAGGCCTCCCCTTGTGGAGATGAACCAAGGCCTCCTCTTGAGGAGAAGATCCCTGCGTGGATACCAAGGCTCCGCTTGTAGTTGCGATTACTTGCTAATCTTCCATCTTTAGGTGGCTAGGTTGGATTGGTTGGATTGACCAATTGGACAAACAATCCTAAGAGTAAGGTGTGCTTGGGAGAGGAGGATTGGGGGCTGCCCTCGGGGATTTGTTACCAATCGAGTCTTGCCGGGTTGCTACTTGCTATTTACCCTTGTGTGTTTGATTTCCCCTTTTGTGTTCTTCGTTCTTCGCGTGTTCTTCGTGTTCATCCTTCCCTCCGTACAAATCCGTGAAAATCGGGACCAACCCACATCATATGGTATCAGAGCTCTAGGTTGACACGGATTTGATTTGTGTTTCCACCAAAATCCACCAAATTTTTCTTCGTTTTTGAGAAATTCGAAAATTTCCACCAAAAATAGCCTTGCCTTGATTCGAGCCGATCTGTCGATTCGTTGCGTTTTTGGTAGTTTTTGTCCATGGATCTGTTGCTTTAGGACCCCCTCCACCCTTGTTTGCGTTCCCTAGCCTTAATTTTGCCAATTTCCCACGAATTTGAGGATTTCTCGGGTCCAATTTCCGCCCAAAATCGAAAGTCAACCATCAGAAATCGGGCAGGCCGGTACTACCGGGCCAGGCCGGTACTACCGGGTTTTCAAAATTTGGCCGAATTTTTTTTCTTTTTCCTCGGTTCGTTTTGGCATTTCCTCTTTGGTTTGAGTCCTTTCTTGGTGTGCCCTACGTCTACGACATCGACAAGCTTCCGCAGCCACGCATCTTCAACGCCAAGCGACGACGCCACCAAGGACTCGACATTTCCCCACCACCACATTCCGTTGTGAGCCCTTCTTCCTTTCGCGCAACTTGACCTATTGGACTAGCTCGGTGATATTGCGAGGCATTGCACGTGTTGAGTGTTTGTCTTCAAGTATTGGCGAGTGTGTATCGTTAGAGAGCTTGGCACTAGCAAAAGAGAAGGAATCATCGTCAAAAAAAAAAAAGAGAGAAAAGAAAAGAATCAAGTGGTGCCAAGTTTCATCTCTTGTAGGTTGCGACAAAGCTAAGACCGCCAAAGTGAGTGTGAGTGTTAACTCTTGTGCAAATCCGTTGCCCACAAAAAGCAATTGAGCTAGCGTCCTTCTTGTGTTGGGTGACATTTGAGCACGTAGTCTTCGTTAGGTTGTCTATCTTCGAGTGCTCGCCCTTTGGTCGCCCAACCCCATCATTCGCTTTTGTGTGTGTTTCTTGATCTTTGTGGTTGGAGTTTCTTTGGTAATTTGATCATTGTGGATTTTCTCTACCTTTGACAATATACTTGTCGTCGGGTTTGCTTGTTTCGTTTGCCACTTCATACCTTCCTATCCTCATAAGTGTGTGTGTTGGGTGTTAGAACCGGATACTCTCCTCTCAAGCCACATTATACTTGGGATATAGTTTGTCTTGGTTTTTCTTTACCACATATCTCACTTGATCTTGAGAAAATGTTTAGGGGAAGTACAAACGGAAGCTCAAGCTCGGATGAGGAAATCCATGGTGGAGTTCGCGGTGATCATGGCTATGTCACACAATCGGAGCTTGTTGGCATGCGACACTTTCTTCGTGACAACCTAGGACGCTACGAGCGCCGTCTTCAAAATCAAGAGAACACCTTCAACGACCGCATGCATGCTCAAGAAGCAAATATGGAGCGGTTGACCGAAGCTATCAACAACCTTGTGCGACAACGAGCGTCTTCACACTCAAGCCGTACAAGAAGCACCTCAAGGTCGACACAAGCACGTCATGGACGTCATGAACCTCGACAAGAACGTCAACATGATCCAAGGCGCGACGCCCATGAACGACCTCCTCCTCACGTTGAACAACCACATGATCTTCACGCGAACAATGCCAATGCGCATCAAGAGCAACCTCACCAAAACGTTGAACGTCATGAACGCATGCCATCACCACCACCGCAACAACGTGATCGTCATGACCCATTGGCTAATGACAATGGCGTCCGGGTGCGAATGACTTTGATGAACAAGGACGTCACCCACGTCATCCTCCAAGGCCACGTCATCACAATCATGACAATGCGAACAATAACGAACAACCCGTTCATCAACAAGAGCACCCCCACATGATCCTCGTCCTCGTCAAGAGCTTCCACATGATCGCCAACAACACCATCGCGCCGAGTCAAGTGATAACGAGTCAAGCCAACACAATGGTGATGGACTCAATCGAAGGAGACGTGGACGTGCATTCCCACGTGGTGCTCATGGTGACAACTATGATGACTTGACCAACGTCCGCTTTGACATACCCAAGTTCTACGGCACAAGTGATCCGGAAGCTTACTTCTCATGGGTACTCAAGGTTGACAAGATCTTCCGTGTGCAACGCTTCTCCGACAACAAGAAGGTTGCCTTAGCCTCGATGGAGTTTGAAGAGTATGCCCTCTTGTGGTGGGAACAACTACAAGATGCTCGCGTCGCTAACCACCAACAACCAATTGACACTTGGGTTGAAATGAAAGAAACAATGTACAAGCGCTTCGTGCCAAGCCATTACACTAGAGACTTATACAAGAAGTTGCAAGAGTTGAAGCAAGGTTTGAAGTCGGTTGACGAGTACTACAAGGAAATGGAAATCTCCATGATGAGAGCCAATGTCAACGAGTACGAAGAGCAATCCATGGCTCGTTTCATGAATGGCCTCAACTATCCAATCAAGAAGATCGTGGAGTTCCAACCATATGCCTCTTTGGTAGAGCTAGTACATCAAGCTTCCAAGGCCGAGCGCCACGTGCTTGAAGAGCTCAAATACCTCAAGACAAAGGCATTCTTCGCCAACAAGCCTTCTTCGTCAACTCCTACACCTTCACAAGCTCTTCCTCAAGCGAACACACGAGGTCCTCCAAGAGTCTCTACTTCGACACCTCAAGCGCCTCAACCTTTCAAGAAAGTACCTCCCTCCTCCAAGGCGCCTCAAGGATCTTCGTCCGGCACAAGACTTTGCAATGCTACAAGTGCGGCGGACAAGGGCACAAATCTTTTGAGTGCACCAACAAGAAGGTCATGATCATCAATGACATGGGAGAGTATGAATCTATGAGTGAAGATGAGTACAATGCTTTGAACAAGGTCGCCACAATGCAAAGTGCTCAAGAAGAAGAAAGTGAGATCTATTGTGATGGCGACAACAACCCTTCCTTGGTTGTGGCAAGAGCTCTAACCACCAATGTTCAAGTGGAAGAAGACCAAAGATGCAATTTGTTCCAAACAAGAGCGGGAATCAATGGAAAGTCCATCAAGGTCATCATAGATGGTGGAAGTTGCCACAACCTAGCGAGCAAAGAACTTTGTGATAAGCTCAACTTGAAGTTCAAGAAGCACCCACATCCCTACCATGTGCAATGGTTGAGTGATACCGGAGCCGTCAAGATTCAACACATGGTGCAAGTGTCCTTCAAGATTGGAGCCTATGAAGATACGGTTGATTGTGATGTTGTGCCTATGAACGTTTGTCACTTACTCCTTGGGCGTCCATGGCAATTTGACAAGGGTGCTATGCATGATGGACGAACAAACTACTATAGCTTCAAGAACAACGACAAGACCTTCGTCCTTCGTCCCATGACACCAAGTCAAGTCATCGCCGACAACGCCAAGACCATTGCAAGGGCACAACAAGATCGTTCGTCTAGTGAGATGAGTGGTGAGCGAGAGACCCACCATAAAGTGAGTGAGAGCCACAAGCCAAATGAGTGTGACACTTCAAAGAGAGTTCCCACAAAACTTACACTATTTGCCACAAAGAGAGAGATGAGGGAGTTGAGAGAGAACCCATCCACCCTACACTATGTGCTCATATGCAAGGGTGAAGTTTCTATGACTAACGACTTCACAAACCTTCCTCCTTCTTTGTTGTCTCTTTTGAAGGACTTTGAAGATGTCTTCCCTCAAGAAGTGCCACCGGGACTACCTCCTCTACGTGGAATCGAGCACCGCATCGACCTTGTTCCCGGCGCACCGCTTCCAAACCGCGCTCCTTACCGCACCAACCCCGAAGAGACAAAGGAGATCGAGCGGCAAATACAAGAACTTCTTGCCATGGGACACATCCGCGAGAGCTTGAGTCCGTGTGCCGTGCCCGTCATCTTGGTACCCAAGCACGACAACACTCTTCGCCTTTGCATGGATTGTCGCCCCATCAACGCCATCACCGTTCGGTATCGCCATCCTATCCCTCGCCTTGATGATATGCTCGATGAGCTTTGTGGTTCCGCTATATTCTCCAAAATTGATCTTAAAAGTGGATATCACCAAATACGCATGTGTGAAGGTGATGAATGGAAGACCGCATTTAAAACAAAGCTTGGTCTTTATGAGTGGCTCGTCATGCCATTTGGTCTTTCCAATGCACCTTCTACTTTTATGCGTCTCATGAATCATGTTTTGCGTCCTTTTATTGGCAAATTTGTTGTGGTATACTTTGACGACATCCTTATCTATAGCAAGTCTTTGGAAGAGCACACTTCTCATGTTGCTCAAGTTTTGTTGGTTCTTCGCAATGAAAAGCTTTATGCAAACCTTTCTAAGTGCACTTTTGCCACCAACAAACTTGTTTTCTTGGGTTTTGTTGTTTCTTCGGATGGAGTTGAAGTTGATGATGCAAGATACAAGCAATTCGGACTTGGCCTTTTCCGATGTCACTTGAGGAGTTGAGACGTTTTCTTGGTTTTGCCGGATTTTACCGCCGTTTCATCAAGGATTTTTCCACAATTGCTTGCCCCCTCCATGAACTTACAAAGAAGAATGTACCTTTCATTTGGGGCAATGCACATGATTTTGCTTTCAATGAGCTCAAACGGTTATTAACCGAAGCACCACTCCTTGCCCTTCCGGATTTCTCTAAGACATTTGAGATTGAATGCGATGCAAGTGGATTGGGCATTGGTGGAGTGCTTATGCAAAATGGTAGACCCATCGCATACCATAGTGAGAAACTAGATGGAGCTCGCTTGAATTACCCCATTTATGACAAAGAGTTATTTGCTTTGGTTCGTGTTTTGGATGTGTGGCAACATTACCTTCGTCCTAAGGAATTTGTCATTCATTCCGACCATGAATCCTTGAAATATTTGAAAAGTCAAACAAATTTGAACAAAAGACATGCTAAGTGGGTTGAGTTCATTGAGTCTTTCACTTTGTAATCAAATACAAGAAAGGTAAAGACAATGTGGTCGCGGATGCTCTATCCCGCAAGGCCAACCTACTTACACGTCTTGACATTAGTGTCTTGGGTTTGGATGAGATTAAAGAGTTGTATGCTACCGATGCTTTCTTTGGAGACATTTTCGCTCAATGTTCGGAGCACAAAGGAATTGGTGATTTCTATTTGCACAAAGGTTTCTTGTTTAAGGCTAACAAACTATGTATACCCGAGTCTTCGCTTCGTTTGGTCCTTTTGAAGGAATCTCATGGAGGAACACTCATGGGTCACTTTGGCCGCGACAAGACCTACGCCATGCTCGCCACCAACTACTATTGGCCTAGAATGAAGCGTGATGTGGAACGCCTAGTTCGACGATGTTCTACATGTCTCAAAGCTAAGTCTACTCTAAACTCTCATGGGTTATACACACCATTGCCTATTCCACATCACCCATGGTCCGATATAGCTATGGATTTTGTCTTAGGACTCCCACGCACTAAAACAAACAAGGATTCCATCTTTGTCGTCATTGATCGCTTCTCTAAAATGGCACACTTTATACCTTGCAACAAGAGCGACGATGCTTCACACATTGCTACTTTGTTTTTCAGGGAAATCGTCCGTCTTCATGGCGTGCCCAAGACCATTGTGTCGGATCGTGACACCAAGTTCGTGAGCTATTTTTGGAAGACTTTGATGGCCAAGATGGGAATCAAGCAACTATTCTCCACCGCATACCACCCTCAAACCGATGGCCAAACCGAAGTGGTGAACCGAAGCCTATCTACACTCCTTCGTGTGTTGATCAAGCCTAACTTGAAGAATTGGGAGAGTGCATCCCACACGCCGAGTTCGCCTACAATCGAGCACTACACCGCGCAACAAAGAGAACACCCTTCGAGGTCGTCTATGGCTCCAACCCCTACACCGCGCTAGACATGCTACCACTTCCACTCCGTGAGCAAGTAACATGGACTTCGACAAGCGAGCCGCGTACATGAAGAACTACATGAGACACAAGCCACGCTTGAGAAGCACAACAAGACCATGCTACGAAGATGAACAAAACAAGCGCGCCATGATATTTGAAGAAGGAGACCTTGTGTGGCTACACCTTCGCAAAGATCGCTTTCCGGATGCAAGGAAGTCCAAGCTTCACCCTCGTGGAGATGGACCTTTCAAGGTTATCAAGCGCATCAACGACAATGCCTACAAGATCGACATCTCCAACTCCAAACACTTGGTCCATGACACCTTCAACGTCGCCGACCTATCGCCATACCTTGGAACATCAAGCGATGAGGATGACCAAGAGTCGAGGACGACTCTTTTCCAAGGGGGGGGAGATGATGTAGCCCAACCTACGTCTCCTACAACAAGTGGCCCAATGACAAGAGCAAGAATCAAAGCTCTCCATGATAAGGTGAATTCACTCCTATCTATGTGTGATCTCGACACTCCTTTGAATGGGTTGCTACTTCATTCGGATACTTTGTGCATACTCAGGAACCACCTTGACGACGTCCCACAATGGAGTGAAGAAGATGACCGAGAGAAGACCCAAGAAGAAGGCCAAGAGAGCAGCCAAGAAGGAGAAGATGAAGTTCAAACAGCTTCAGGTGGTACTACCGGACCAGACCCGGTACTACCGCCCCGCCTGACGTGTCACCTGCTGAAGCTCCTACCGGGGTCGGTACTACCGCATCAAACCACCCCGGTACTACCGCATATGGCCACCCCGGTACTACCGCGCCTACTACCGCGCCTACTACCGTATCTCCAAGAAGCTCCTGGTGTCGCCGGGTTCTAACCCGGTAGTGACCCCGGTAGTAGCCCGGTACTACCGCAAGTCCGGTACTACCGGGTTCAGACCGGTACTACCGCTGCGGGCGAATCTGCATGCTGGAAAGGCCTCTTGCCTTGTAATCTTATCCCTTTGGATCTAGAGTATAAATAGTTCGTCCCCTTCCTAGGGTTAGGGTTAGACTATGATTTGGGAACTAAAGTAGAGCCTTGCTCCTTCTTCTCAAAGTGTCTCTTTCCTCCTATGGAGATGACTCAAGACCTCCCTTGTGGAGATGAACCAAGGCCTGCTCTTGAGGAGAAGATCCCTGCGTGGATACCAAGGCTCCGCTTGTAGTTGCGATTACTTGCTAATCTTCCATCTTTAGGTGGCTAGGTTGGATTGGTTGGATTGACCAATTGGACAAACAATCCTAAGAGTAAGGTGTGCTTGGGAGAGGAGGATTGGGGGCTGCCCTCGGGGATTTGTTACCAATCGAGTCTTGCCGGGTTGCTACTTGCTATTTACCCTTGTGTGTTTGATTCCCCTTTTTGTGTTCTTCGTTCTTCGCGTGTTCTTCGTGTTCATCCTTCCCTCCGTACAAATCCGTGAAAATCGGGACCAACCCACATCAGCAGCGTAGTCGAAAGAGATGAAGATGCGAAGAACACACACATACGAAAAAGTAGATTGACACAGTGTAGGCATGGAACTCTTTATTTCTCTCTTTCTGTAATCAGTACGTACAATATTGTCTTACTTATATAGGAGGAAAGGATAAAGGATAAGACCCACTAAACCCTAAACATGGGAGAGCCCACCGTAATGGGCTCCCGCACGCACACGTATGGGCCAAGTTTCCCAACACTCCCCCTTGGGTTTTATCCGTATAGCCATGCCTCAAAACTCCGAAAACCCCAATGGGAAAAATATGGAGAAAAGCACATGGTATACTTTTGCTATGTTGCACGAATTGCCTCGTTAAAAACCTTATGTGAGAAACTTCATAAAAACTCACTAAAAGGAAAAAGAGTACAACTCACTTAACTTTTCAGGCAAGTACTCAATCATTGGGATCGAGATTTCAGCAATTAGTTTGTGAAGATTCTCCTCCTGAACCTTGCATCTCCCTAAGTCTCATCATAACCATTCCTCGAACGCATCTCTCGAAAGAAGATGCTGGTAATGATTTAGTGAACAAATCAGCAAGATTTTCACACGACTTAGTATGCAATTCTTACTTCGTTCAACTTTTGCATTCATGTGCATAGAAGAATTTGGGGTCGATATGCTTTGTGAAATTGCTCTTCACATAACCCGTCTGGACTTGTGCAACACAAGCGGCATTATCTTCATAGATAATAGTTGGGGTTTGGACGGTGTTCAGCCCACATGTCAGCTGGATGTGGCCGATCATCCGTCGAAGCCATGCACACTCTCGTGATGCTTCATACAATGCTATGATTTCCGAGTGGTTCATCGAAGTTGTTACTAAAGTTTGCTTAAACGATTTCCAGGAAATTGATGTTCCACCACAAAGGAAAACATATCCAATTTGAGACTTCGTAGTATGCGGGTCTGACAAGTACCCAGCATCAGCATATCCTACAAGCGTAAGATATTGATTCCTCCGAAAAACAAGCCAAGATCTTTGGTCCCTTGGAGGTATCGAAAGACGTCCTTGATGCCTTTCCAATGTCTATTGGTAGGCTCAGAACTGTACCTAGCAAGCAAAATGACGTGAACGCAATGTCCGGACGTGTACAATTTGCGAGGTACATGAGTACGCCAACTGCACTTAGGTAGGGGAATTCTGGTCCCAGAACTTCCTCCCCCTCTTCCTTAGGCCTGAACGGGTCCTTGTCCCGCTGTAAAGATCTCCCAATCATGGCGGTCTTAGAAGGATATCCCTTATCAAATCCAAATCTTTCTAACACCTTCTGGGTGTAGGCAGACTGGTGCATTAAGATCCCAGCAGGGGAATGCTCAAGTCGTAGACCTAGGCAGAACTTGGTTTTGCCCAATTCCTTCATCTCGAATTCCGACATCAGGTAGGAACTCGCTTCCTCAATATGCTCACGTGTACCGATTAGGTTCAAATCATCCACATACACCGAGATAATACAGAAACCATTTTATGATCTTCGTATAAAAACACATGGGCAAGCTTCATTGTCGTGTAGCCCTTCTGATGAAGGAAATCGCTTAAACGATTATACCACATCCTATCCGACTGTTTGAGTCCATACAGTGACTTCTTAAGCTGAACACTGTATAAACTTCTATTTGCTCTACCTTGGTTCGGAACAGGTATACCTTCGGTACCTTCATGTATATGTTCGAATCCAAGTTACCATAAAGATAAGCGTGACAACATCCATAAGTTTCATTTCAAGTCCAAGTTTACAGCCATTGAGATCAAGTATCTAAAGGTAATTCCATCCATGACAGGTGAGTAAGTTTCCTCAAAGTCGACACCTGATCGCTGAGAGAAACCTTGAGCAACGAGCCTTGCTTTGTACCGTACTACCTCGTTATTTTCGTTTCTCTTTCGAACAAAAACCCACTTGTGGCCAACAGGGCATATGTGAGAAGGAGTTAGACAAACAGGTCCAAACACCTCTCTTTTGTTAAGAGATACTAACTCGGCAGTTATTGCCTTCTGCCAATCTTTCCAATCCGACCTTTTCTTATAATCAGCAAGCGTGTTAGGCTCGGGGTCAGGATCTATGATTGAGGCAATTTTAATGGCAAAATATATGTCGACATTTGCCATGGCTCGATTAATTGACTCACCAAATCAACATAGTTAATGGCCATTTCGTCATGGGGTGCATCAGGCACATTTCTTTCCTCCACCGGATTTCCCAATCCAGGAGCAAGGTCCTTTAGCTTTCCCGCTCCAATCTGTGCGCACACATCTTCGCTGGGTATTTTCGATATAGGAAAATTCAAGTCCAGAATTTCGTGCACTGAAACTTCCGTGCTTGTGCCAGGTCTCGACTGGCTCCCCTCTTGAGGGGCAGGTGATGCATGTAAAATGCATACATGAACTTTGCACTTTAATTGCTTATATTCCAATCATATTTGCATCATATAAGGGTTATATCAATGTTTTATAATGATTTTGGGAATATTCATTTATTTCCTATTTTTATGGAATTAACCCTGCACAGGCAGAAAACCCCGTTTTCTTATTTTAATGTTTCAGGGACCCAAACGTCAACGAAATCACCTGGAAATTTACGGGCGTCAATATTTGGAAGGAAGAAGACCTGTGGGCGAAGGAAGCGAACAAACGGAGGCCGAGGCCAAACGGGGTGGCCCACGCGGCCAGGTACTGTGGCCGCGTGGGGCCCACCGTTTGGCCTCGTGGCTCCGTTGCCGTCGATCTTCGCTCCACCGACATCGTCTTGACCTAAAAACGCCTATAAAAAAGGTCCCCCGACGTTCTCTGGAAGGAGCGCCGCACAAACACAGAAACACCGAAACGGAGATCAGGAGCTGCAGATTGGAGGGGGAAAACTCCGGCGGGGCGCTGCCGGCGTGGTCTCCATCTTCTCCATCGACTTCTCCACCGTCTCCATGATGAAGAGGGAGTAGTCCACCTCTGGACTATGGGTTTGTGGAAGTAACTTATGTATCTCTCCTCTCTTGAGCTTCACTAATTAGCACCGTATGAGCTGCTGAACATGATTACGGTCACCGTTGTAATACCTTTGTGGTGGATCTTTATGAGTTAATATATGTTTGAGATTGCAATGTTTGTTTCAGTTATGAGTATAGATGCATATTATGTACCCCGTTCTTGTCTACTTGTTTTGATCAAGCATGTTTATGAGAGCGTGTGTGGGGGAACGTGTGCATTAGTTGGAGTAACGGGGGGTGGCTAGTGCAGTGAACGTGAGAGAAAGTTCTGCGATCCACTTTGGTATCTTTACCTTACTTTGTTGCCTCACTAGGGATAAACTAAAATACCATGCTACCGGGGATGTGGGCGTGACCATTGCCACTACTCCATGACTAGATCTAGCATGTTCTTATTTTCACTTCATGTCATGATACTTAATGCTATACTCTGAGTTATCTTAATTACTGAGGTGTTATGATTTAGTTCGCATCTTGGTGGAGTATAAGAGAGGTTAATAACCAAAAGATCTCTATGTTAGGACGTGATGCCCATATATCTAAGTAACTTGTTATCAAACCCTGTGTTGCAATCTCATATGTTAACTTGTGTGTTCCATTGTCTACCACTTTATAAAGAGAGAGTGCATTTGTGAAACCATGAACCCCAGTCCATTTTTAATCATAAGAAACACCTTTCCAACACCATATACCACTTTTCTATTTTCAGCCATCATTAAATCCGAAAATACAAAAATACTTTTCATCTTGCATACATCATTCAAAAACCCAAAAATATCATTTACATTGCATCCACCATCATTGCATATTTATTTCTTGTTTGCATTGCATAACTATCCTGATATCATTCTTACACCTTGTGCTTGACAACCACAGGTGAGGTTGAGGACCAAAACATCTAACCTTGTTTTGTAGGTAACCAAAAGAAGGATAAGAAGATAAATCTACCACTTCAGATTCCCCGAGAGTTCGATATTAAACCCTCGAGTCACCCCTCGTGGGGAAAACTGTCTTCCACTTACTATACACTCTGCACTTGGAGTCTCAACCTAATCCCGTTTATTTTGCAGGTATCAAGCCTTGCTCTTCGGGACCATCAAGACGTTTTCTGGCGCCGTTGCCGGGGAATCGTAGCTGAGAGATTTATCCAAGGGTGTGCATCATCGCATTCATCTCACAACAAAGTCAACGTCACCAACTTGTGCTAACACCTAAGCTTGGGGAGGTTGCACCTACGTGAGCACCATCTTATCCATCTTTACTTACAAAGCAATTTATTTGTTTTGTTAGTGTCATTGCATATCATATCATATTTATTTCAGTTTTGCATAAAAAATTAAAAATACCAAAAAAACTTGCTAAAATGGGAGAAAGAACTAAGTTGTGTGACTACACAAACACTCCTAATGATCAATTTATCACGAGAGCTATTGCCACACCTAAGATAAATGCTGAGAGTTATGAAGTAAGTCCTAGTTTGTTGAACTTGATAACTAGGGAACAATTTGGTGGTAGTGCTATGGAGGATGCCTCTATGCATCTTCATGACTTTGTTGAAATATGTGACATGCAAAAGTTTAAAAATGTGGAAAGTGATATCCTAAAACTGAAGTTATTTCCTTTTTCACTTAGAGGAAAAGCTAAAGAGTGGTTGCATTCCTTGCCATCTGGTAGTATTAATTCTTGGGATGATCTAAAAGAAGCTTTCATTAAGAAATATTATCCCCCTGTTAAAATTTTGCAAAATAGAAACAACATCCTTTCTTTTAGGCAAAATGAAAATGAACATGTTGCTATGGCTTGGGATAGGATAAAACTTATGCTTAGAACTTGTCCCTCACATGGAGTTAATGAATGGACCATATTACACTCTTTCTACAATGGTTTAAACTACATGTCTAGAAACATACTTGATTCTGCTGCTGGAGGTGCTTTTATGAGTAAGACTATAGTAGAAGCTAAAAATATATTGGAAAGCATTTTACAAAACTATAGTCAATGGCATACTGATAGGGCACCTAATCCTTCTAAGAAAGTGAACTCTATTGAAGAAACTAATGATTTGTCATCTAAAATGGATACTATTCTTGCTTTGCTTAATAAACCTAGTGTTGAAAATGTTCCTTTGCAAGAACTAGTTGGAAACAATTCTGAAAATATTGATGTCAACTTCATTAGGAACTATGGTAATAATGGGTATGGTAACAACAATTATAACTCTTATAATAAACCCCCATATGTGCCAAATAAATATGCTTCTAGTGGTAATGTTTCTAGTGACTTGGAAAACACCATTAGATCTTTTATATCTACCCAAAAAGAGCTTAATAAGGAATTTATCTCTAAGTTTGAAAAACAAGATGCTTTGTTTGAAAGGGTAGATCAGCTTACTAAGGAAGTCTCATCATTAAAGAGCATCATTACAGCCCAAAAACATGAGGAAACAATAAAATATTGCCAAGAGGTTATCAATAAGTCTTGGGAACACATTCATGAGCAAGAGAGAGTTGCTAAAGAATCTATTGGGGTAATGAAAGAGGTTGAAGTTGAGGAAGTTAAAATGCTTAATGAAGTCAAGGATCCTTTGCTTGACTTAGAAAATTGTAGCTTGCATGAATTAATATCTATCTTACAAAAATTTGCAAGTGATCCTTCCATCAACACTAACCAAGCAGGTTTTGGTTCTTATATTGCTAATCATGTCTTGAAAGAAAAGATTGCTAGGTACAACCAAGAGGCTATGATACCACCTAAGCTTGGGGATATGTGGATACCTAAGGTACTAGTAACTATTGGAAAAGAGACACACCATGCCATACTTGATCTAGGATCTAGTGTCTCTGTTTTATCTAAAGAACTATATGAAGTGCTTGAATTGAAAAATCTTGAAAAATGCTCTATTGAACTAGCACTTGCTGATGACTCTATTAAACATGCTTTGGGAAAAGTAAGTGATGTTATGGTAGAGTTACATATGACTTTTGTGCCTGTGGATTTTCTAATCATGGATATGGGGAATAAAACCTCTAGTCCTATTATTCTTGGAAGACCTTTTCTTCGTACCACAGGTGCTATCATTGATTCAAAGGAAGGGAATGTAAAGTTTCAGTTTCCACACAAGAAGTGCATGGAACACTTTCCAAGGAAGAGGGAACCACCAAAGTTCAAGCTCCCTCATGAGCTTCGTCCACAATAAAACAACAAGTAAGAAGCCTAGCTATATGGCTATAAAGAAAGCGCTTTGCGGGAGGCAACCCGGTTATTTTTGTGTGTGATTTTTCTTTGTGTCCTCTTGCTGTAACAAGAGATTTTGTGTCTAGTTAGGTTCTGGAGTTTTTAATAAAGTGCCAAGTTTTACCCTTTTTGGTTTGAAAAAGTTGCTTATAGCGTTCGGAGATTTTATTCCTGCACGAGTCAGTGCACGGTATGATTTTTAATTCTTATTCTGTAACTCCGAATGAGCTCATATTTGAACTGTAGTTGCAACTTTTCATCCTCTGTATGCATGAATTTTTCGGAATTTTTCGAGAAAGTTTGGTAGGGTAGAAAAATACGTTTTGCTGCTGCTGTTTTTCTGGACAGATTCTGTCCCATTTTGTTTGATGCATGCTTTGAGCTTTTAAGTTGAATCTTTTTGATCCAATTGAGTTTATGAGTAGGCATACAACATTATACACTTTCTGGACATGTCATATGAATTTTTGTTCAAGGATTATATGCAGCAAGGAACCTATTTGTTTATCACTATTAATGCACCCCACAGAAAAGAGATGGGAGAAACGGTGTTTTGAAGTTTTTTCACAGGGATTGGAGGAGATGCACCAAGAGCTATCCAAGGATGGTGAAGACCATAAGCTTGGGGATGTGAAGACAACCCCGCTGGACCTACACACTCTCGGTTTGCACACGTCCAACTTCTGTTTTTCGATCGAAACACTTTATCGCATAAACTTGGAGCGTCGTTTTTGTTTTTGTTTGAGTCTTGAGAGACCACCACACTATCAATTATATATGAGAGAGCTACTGGAAATATGGGTTGAAATATGTTGGATGCTTTTATAAGATTGGGAAAAGGGATGTTTGACTTGATTTTTAATGATACATATAGTTGCATGATTCATGAGCTTGTTTATGAGTAATAGTTTGCAAATTCTTTTTGTAGAGCTATCACTTATTCATGTTTTGGTGCTGATTGTTATTTCACTTGGTTTAACATGGATTAGTTAGTTCTATGGACACTCATGCATGCATCTAGATGGTCAACTTTCTCCCTTTTGCTAGCCCAAAAACTCCAACAAGCAAAAACTTGTTTCCAACACCTTCAACCAAAGTTATTCCAGTGAGTCCACCATATCTACCTATTGGCTTTATGCTATTCCGAGTATGTTTAACATGTTGTTTGTGTTATCTTACCTCTGAATGAAAATGTTTATGTTATTGATTGCAATGGAAAAAATTGGTTATATAGCTCTCACGAACTTGATGCACAATGTTCTTTTATTTGCATAATAAAACTTGACCCATTGTGATTAAGATTATGATGTTTGTGGCTTGATGAATGTTTTGGGTTGGAAGTTAGCCCATATGTGCTGTCACATGGCAAGCTTTCAACACGCTCTTCATCTCATTTAGTTGATATCATGTGCTTTTGTCTATGGATGCTTATCATGTTGAAATAAATGTGGAAATAGAGTGAGTTTAAATGAGTTTGTGTAAATGGTTAGAGAGACGCCTGGGCCGCTAATCTAAGCCATGCATCATTCATGGTGGAAATTTACTTACATACTATGGTGAACCTTCTGTGATACACCTTGCAATAAAAAACTATTCCAAATGGTAAATAAAAAGGGTGTTGAGATTGTTCATTTTGTTTGTTTGTCTTGTCATTTTGATATGGGCTTGTTCCATATCTTGGGACAAGAGGTACCCCAGTTGACGCTCTTGATGATACTATTATGCTTACAATGATATTTAATTGAACTTGCTTTGTTTCCCAAGTTGAGTAACACATGGTGTAAGTACTTGTATTCAAGGGGCATGAGACATTCAACCCATTCTTTATCAAGCACACTACTCATATTTGCTTTCACTTTAACCTTAATCATTCAAGATGCTATGATAGGGGCAATGAGAGCTTGACACCAATGAATACCTTATTGCAATCATTAACTTAAGTAGAAGAGTTTGGAAGTTGGATGAAACTTATGCATGCTTTACCTCTACTCACATATACATCTTTCCAAAGTGTACACCTATCATATTCAGATTTTCATCTACACTCTATGACCATTGTAGGATGTTCTACTTATCATTATGCATACATGTGTTCCATATTACTTGCTACCATGTTACACTTTGTGAACTATCAATGAACATCCTTGTCTTGAATACTTGATATCACTTCATAAACTATTTGCATATTGCTACTCCTTTGAAGAATGAATCATTTGACTATATGTAGCAATAGTAATCATCTTTGATATCATTGTTAAGTATTAAATTGCAAAGTCCATGTTAGTTTTATCATCTTCATACTCGAGGACGAGCATGGATTAAGCTTGGGGATGTTGATGCATGTAAAATGCATACATGAACTTTGCACTTTAATTGCTTATATTCCAATCATATTTGCATCATATAAGGGTTATATCAATGTTTTATAATGATTTTGGGAATATTCATTTATTTCCTATTTTTATGGAATTAACCCTGCACAGGCAGAAAACCCCGTTTTCTTATTTTAATGTTTCAGGGACCCAAACGTCAACGAAATCACCTGGAAATTTACGGGCGTCAATATTTGGAAGGAAGAAGACCTGTGGGCGAAGGAAGCGAACAAACGGAGGCCGAGGCCAAACGGGGTGGCCCACGCGGCCAGGTACTGTGGCCGCGTGGGACCCACCCGTTTGGCCTCGTGGCTCCGTTGCCGTCGATCTTCGCTCCACCGACATCGTCTTGACCTAAAAACGCCTATAAAAAAGGTCCCCCGACGTTCTCTGGAAGGAGCGCCGCACAAACACAGAAACACCGAAACGGAGATCAGGAGCTGCAGATTGGAGGGGGAAAACTCCGGCGGGGCGCTGCCGGCGTGGTCTCCATCTTCTCCATCGACTTCTCCACCGTCTCCATGATGAAGAGGGAGTAGTCCACCTCTGGACTATGGGTTTGTGGAAGTAACTTATGTATCTCTCCTCTCTTGAGCTTCACTAATTAGCACCGTATGAGCTGCTGAACATGATTACGGTCACCGTTGTAATACCTTTGTGGTGGATCTTTATGAGTTAATATATGTTTGAGATTGCAATGTTTGTTTCAGTTATGAGTATAGATGCATATTATGTACCCCGTTCTTGTCTACTTGTTTTGATCAAGCATGTTTATGAGAGCGTGTGTGGGGGAACGTGTGCATTAGTTGGAGTAACGGGGGGTGGCTAGTGCAGTGAACGTGAGAGAAAGTTCTGCGATCCACTTTGGTATCTTTACCTTACTTTGTTGCCTCACTAGGGATAAACTAAAATACCATGCTACCGGGGATGTGGGCGTGACCATTGCCACTACTCCATGACTAGATCTAGCATGTTCTTATTTTCACTTCATGTCATGATACTTAATGCTATACTCTGAGTTATCTTAATTACTGAGGTGTTATGATTTAGTTCGCATCTTGGTGGAGTATAAGAGAGGTTAATAACCAAAAGATCTCTATGTTAGGACGTGATGCCCATATATCTAAGTAACTTGTTATCAAACCCTGTGTTGCAATCTCATATGTTAACTTGTGTGTTCCATTGTCTACCACTTTATAAAGAGAGAGTGCATTTGTGAAACCATGAACCCCAGTCCATTTTTAATCATAAGAAACACCTTTCCAACACCATATACCACTTTTCTATTTTCAGCCATCATTAAATCCGAAAATACAAAAATACTTTTCATCTTGCATACATCATTCAAAAACCCAAAAATATCATTTATCATTGCATCCACCATCATTGCATATTTATTTCTTGTTTGCATTGCATAACTATCCTGATATCATTCTTACACCTTGTGCTTGACAACCACAGGTGAGGTTGAGGACCAAAACATCTAACCTTGTTTTGTAGGTAACCAAAAGAAGGATAAGAAGATAAATCTACCACTTCAGATTCCCCGAGAGTTCGATATTAAACCCTCGAGTCACCCCTCGTGGGGAAAACTGTCTTCCACTTACTATACACTCTGCACTTGGAGTCTCAACCTAATCCCGTTTATTTTTGCAGGTATCAAAGCCTTACTCTTCGGGACCATCAGCAGGCTGCGATAAATCTCTCTTATCTTTTTTTCTTCGGGCATCCCCGGGTACTTGGGATTTGAGGAACCAGATTTCGCGTCCTTTTCGGCCTAAGGGCGGGAGCGGGTATACCCTTATCTTTCTTTGGTATTTCAACCCTTTTCGTTGCATTGCGCAGGCACATGCGACTTTGTCACAGTCTTGAGATCACTAAAATGACCAGGCAGTTGTTTCGCTAAGGAATGCAAATCTATTATCTTTTGGACTTCTCTATTAGACTCAGCAGTGCGCGGGTCATGAGCGTGGATCCCTGTGGCTTGCCACGTGATTTCTCGACTTTCATCATCAAGGGATTGATTATGTCCCCCTAAAGTCGGGAAAAGATCCTCGTCAAAAATGCAATCAGCGAAACGGGCCGTATGACAGTCACCTGTCGCGGGGTCCAGAAACCTGATTATGGACACAGTCTCATAACCAACGTATATCCCCGACTTACGGAGCGGTCCCATCGATGATCGCTGAGGGGGTGGTATTGGTACATATACCTAGCAACCGAACCTACGAAGGTGGGAAATTTTCGGTGCCGACCCTTGCGCAAGCTGCATAGGAGAGTGGATGTTGTGGCCGATGGTCGAAAGTGATGAGATTGCCCGCGTGTAACACTGCGTGACCCCAACATGTAGTTGGTAAATTACAACCCTGAAGGAGCGGTCTGGCAATGAATAATCAGTGCCTCCGCAAGTCCATTTTGTGTGTGGACGTGCGGTACAGAGTGCTCAAGTTTGATTCCCGTTGCCATGCAATATTCATCGAACGCCTTTGAAGTAAATTCACCGGCGTTGTCCATTCGAATAGACTTAATACGATAATCAGGGAATTTATTCCTCATTTGTATGATCTGTGAGATCAACTTTGCAAAAGCATGGTTCCTTGTTGACAGCAGGCTAACATTGGACCATTTAGAGGAAGCATCGATGAGCACCATGAAGTACCTAAACGGCCCCGAGAGGGCTTAATAGGACCGCATATGTCCCCTTGGATACGTTCCAAGAACGCGGGGATTTCATCCTTCACCTTTAAGGGGGATAGTCTAATGATTAATTTACCCGTGGCGCATGCGGAGCACATGAAATCATCAGGATTTGGAAAAAAATTACATTAACACTATGACCATTCGAGTTGTTAATTATATTTCTCATCATTCTAAGACCGGGATGGCCTAACCGATCATGCCAGAGGCTGAAAAGTTCAGAGATTCGAAAAACAGTTTTAAGGGTAGTGTACACAGGTGGTGCTACAATCTTGGTGTAGTACAACCCTGTAGCGAATGAAGGAAGCCTTTCGACAACATGTTTACCATTTTCATCGTGCTTTGTGATGAGGAGGTACTCCTTACCATTGTCATCATCATGGGTCTCAATATGGAAACCATTAGCATGAATATCTTTGAAACTTAAGAGAGTACGAGTCGATTCTGGGTACAACAATGCCTCATTGTTGACCAAAGTTGTTCCCATGGGGAGTATAATAGTTGCTCGTCCGGAGCCAACTACATGCGGACCGCATCCGGCGATCGTCATAATACTCCCCTCAATTTTAGTAATGGACTCAAAGTACTTTGTTTCTCTCAAGATTAGTGGTACCGCTATCGGCAAGGCACGTTTCCTCCATTCGGGCGCCACACGTGTTCTAAAATATAGCGTCTAATTAATAAAAATGAAGCGAGGAAGATGCTACATTAATACATAAACGCACAAATATTTCAGAACATAACACAATAATCTCTATTAAATGATGGAATAAATGAATAAAAAAATTCATCCAATCACCGATGAACCAATAAATGTTGGTGAAACAAATATTATTGCTCTCAAGGAGCTTACAACCAAATCGAAATAATTGTATCAAATTTATTGCCATAAATGAATCATGAAATAAATGAGGGGAATTTAGGTGGATTCCGCAAAGTATCCATCCACCTCAGCCCTAATCTCGAGCTCACTCATCTTCTCTTCATTAGCGAGCATCGCCGTGGCAGAGTCGATGTCCAGCTGTGGCGCTGGAGGGGGCACGGTGTGCGCAACCTCCATGGACACGATGGCGTTCGTGGGAACCGCCTCATGTGCCTCCACAGGCGCCTCGCTCTGCGCCACCACGAGCGCGGCGGTGGGCGTGGGGATCATCACGGGGCCCGCTGCGGGTGCCAGTGGTGCCTCCACCTGGACATGGTGCATCTCGCGTGCCTTCTTGGCCTTGTACGCGTCCACAACGTGCTTTGGGGCACGACACTGCCTTGAGAAATGGGTCTTGGAGCCGCAACGGAAGCAATCCTAGGGCCTTGCCTCCCCCTGACCCGCCTGATGTTGCTTGGCCGGGTGGGGAGGTTAGGTCCCTTCTTGCCTTTCTTGCCACGCTTCTTGAACTTGGGCTGGCGCACCTTGTAGGCGCCGGCATAAACTTCCTGATGTGGACCCCCTCCGAAAGGCTGTGAGTTGAAATTCTTTTTGAGAACCTCATCCTGCGCCTCAGCCACCTGGAGGGCGTCGATAAGCAGAGCATACTGCGTGAAGTTCTCCTGACGGTAGTTCCGCGCACTCTGGAGAGCTGATGGATGGAACGTGGAGAGAGTCTTCTCAATCTTCTGACTCTCCGTGATTTTGGTACCACAGAGATCAAGTTGAGTACAGATCAGGTGTAAAGCTGAGTTGTAGTCTCCCACCGTCTTGAAGTCCGCAAACCTCAGACGCATCCAATCCGCCTTCGCCCGTGGCTTAATGGTGTACTTCAACCTAGCGAACCGTGCCTCGAGGGCGGTCCACAGGGCTGAATCACTTTGTTCTGCCATGTACTCTTGTTTTAGCGTAGTACACATATGATGGCGGAGGAAATGCAGTGCTTGGGCGTTTTTCGCCGGAGTGGTGGTGCTGAGGGCCGTCTGGGTCCCCGCATCCAACGCTCCCTTAAGTTTTCGGCCCTTAAGGACGAGTACCACGTCCGAGGCCCAGGTCAAGTAGTTCAGCCCGTTTGAGCCAACTCCTCAAACTCCCGGTTCATGATTCCGGCCATCTACGATTTATGCAAAATGTATCAAATTACAGCAGGTAATCGGTTGCATAAAGCGATGTTGATACAAAAATTTCAATAGGACGGTGTTCCAAAATTTAAAAAGACTGCTAAAATGCTCTACTATGTATTAAAACAATTAATTACTGTAGTAAAACATGATATAAAAGCATGTACATAGATAATTATGCTAAGCGCGATCTTAACGTGAAAAAAATGCCCAGTTATACAATTTCAAAAAACAGACTTATCCAGGGACTTACAGGCAAATTACTCAGCAGGAATAAAAATATGCGTAAAACTTGAAAAGTACAGGTGCTAAAAATGTAAAATTCCCGCTCAGACCCGTATTTGGTCCGGTCCGTGTCGGCAGCAGGCCGAAATCGGGCCTGCGAAACAGGCCGAAGCCCACCATCAAGACAACCCGCCCCGCTGATTCCGGCCCACCAGTCATGCACGTGGCTATGCTGGCCCAGCATGGCCGTTACCTGGCCGATCGATCCGATCGTGCTAGGTATGCTAGCTCGGCTAGAGTTGCGACGCGCGCTACCACGCTCGGCTGGCGGCCGCCGCCGCAGCTGGCGAGGCCGGCGGCCGTGGGATGGAGCGCGGCGGGGGCGCGGTCGTCGGCGGCCAGGCGGGCGGTGCGCGGACGTGGCGAGAGCACAGACGGACGCGGCGCGGCGAGGCTTCGACCAGCAGGGCCTCGAGTGCGGCGTCTGTGACACGGACGCGGACGGCATGCTCTGCCTCGCGCGGGAACGCGTGCAGCGTGCGGCGACTCGTGGCCAGCATGGCTCGCGGCGTTGGGCAGCGTC